>WBNO01031340.1:0-27705 GCA_013400575.1 Peucedramus taeniatus | reverse complement strand
AAGGATTTACAAGTTCAGAGTTAGTTATAACTAAAAGACCCACTGGCCTCTGAATATAAGCCACAGCTTTCAGATATCTACTCTGCTGAGCTACTCCAGGTGTACCCTGACATAATGTCACTGTCATCAGTAAAGTTTCTGCTGTTAAAAGCTGGAGCCAGTTTATCTTTATAATATTTTTACTTGGCAGACATAACACTGAATATATAAAGACATTTTGTCATTTTCATTTATTTTGCTTTCCCTAACTACTGACCTTAAAATACTTCACAAAGGAATGTTAGAATCACTGTCCCCTTTTCAGTCTTGATGTACACTGATGTCTTCTGTTGGTGGTAGGGAAACATGTTTTGATATGCTTTGACCAAGTACATGAATCTAAATAGTTTTCTAGGTTAATGCTTTTCACATGTAAGATTTTATTTTGCCCCAAGAAACGTCGAGATGAAACAGGAAGGAGATATGAGTTTCCTTTGTAATATTCTCTCTGCCTACATGCAAAAAGCAGGATAGTGCAGATAATAATGAGAAGCCTAAAAATGCTCTCAGTTGGGGTGTGATAAGCAGGGGTATTTTCAACCTGTAGATGGAAAATAGGTGGGAGTTTTAACTCCTAATTTTCTTCTGGCACACATTTAAGAGGAAGTCCTAAAGCACACACTCGCCGAAGAAATCACTGTCTGGAGCCAACACACCCTCATACCAGAGAACAAATCATAGCACCCACTTATGAGCCTCACCTTCTTAATCACCTTCCTAATGCTCAAACACAGTCACCCTTATGAGAGGCGCTTCCTTTTCATTAACCTGTGGATTCATTGATCTCCTGGGCATTTCATTCCTTCCAAAGCAGCAGGCAGAAGCAAGACGCATAAATTGAAACCCGTGTTTCCCACATCATGTCATAAAGACCAAGAGGAAGTACTGTACCACTTAGTTCTGCTCTCCAATCAATACTTTTAAACTGGGATTTCATCTCAGAAAGTAAGGTAAATAGAGGTTTAATTTTTCTTTTCTGTCTATTGCATGGGCTAACATCTTTATTTAAAATTATGATGCAGAGACATTAACCTGGAAAGAAACCTCTTCCTAGAAGTCAAGAGTTGGAAGATCTGTATCTTGGACCCATATTTTTTGGTTCATTGGTAACTATGAGGTTAAGCAGAAATCCTGTTGTTTTCACACCTTTCCCAAAGGATTTCAGAAGGAACTACTGTGTGGCTGGTCTTTTTAGTCCAAGCAGCATGGTAAAATTTATGGTCATGGTAAAGGAAGTTCTGAGACCTTGCTGCAAAGAGCAGGAACAATCTCCTCCCACATGGACAGAGAAGAGCAGAAGCAAAGATGTTCCTCTGAAATTGCATCTAAATGTATATGAAACAAAGTGGGAAAATCTTCATCAGGAACACTAAAAAACTCACACTCACAAAAATCCTCCTTTTAAAAATTATCTGCATTACAAATGGTATCTGCTGTATTTACACTACTCACAGTGTTTGAGTATGCTAAACTTTCTTTCACCTACTTAATTTTTAATATGAATATAATGCTCCCTTTAAAACTAATTTGGGGGCTGCTTAACCATGTGTTAATCTATGCTTTACACCCTACAGCTCTAAGGAGTGGTATTTAATAAAAGGCCAAAATCCAGCTGCTATTTCAGTAAAGCATTAAAAGAACATACAGAATAGGTATGAATGATAATCAAACATCAGTCCATAAAACAGACTATAACTGTGTTGTTCAGATTAAGCTCAGGATTAGTCTTTTTTTTCTGTGAGGTTAATTGTAAAGTCTCAGCTTTTGGTTTGGGTAAAATTCTGCAGAAGAGTAGATTATTACATGAAAAAATCTGTGGATGGAGTTTACTGATATTACTAATTGTGTTTCAAACACTGACTGCAAGAATGAACATTTTTTAGGGTACCAAAAAGAAAACAAAACTCCCATATCCTTGTAGTCTGAACAATGTGTGGATATATGAACTGTACCATGAAAGATAATTTATATTTTTTTCCCTACATATAATGTTGATTTTTTTAGAATCTTATTTCCTACAAAGATTAAAAATAAAAATGAAAAGAGATACAAAATTATTCTCAGAGGATGATATCATATGACTTCAATGAATACTGACTGTTTAATGTATTGCAGGGTGGGACGAAAAAAATAGAGATCCGGCTGTTTTCTGAGTGGTACCTATTTCTTTTTAATTTTAAATTCTTTCCCTCTTTACTGAATATCTAAGTTATACCATGAAAGGTTCTTGGAAGTTTGGGTTAGTTTCTTTTTTTGTTTGTTTGTTTGGTTGGTTGGTTTGGTTTGGTTTGGTTTGGTTTGGGTTTTTGTTGTTTGTTTTTTTTTTTTAATTCTCTTTTTCATTTTCAATTGTCCTTTGGAGTGTGAAAAAAGTAAAGAAAAAAATTCTTTAAGCTTTATGTTATCTGGCTTTTTTTTTTTTTTTTTGTGTGTGTGTGTTTAAAATAAGGCGTGATTTTTATTTCAGGACATAATTCTGGAGACAAAAATATAGTATTTAATGCAAGGTTGTGTTATGACCAGTTATCTTAAAAAAGCTGAATTCATAAAAATATATCAAAGTACTTTTTTCAGTTATGAGCAGGTAACTGCTTCACAACAAATAGATTTGAATGGTGTAGAGTTTAAAGGGGACTTGTATTGGGCTTTTCCTCTGCATTACAGACATGTTCCAGTCCCTGAAATTTAGGTCAGATGCTTCTTTCTTCCATTTGTTAATTCTGTTTCTATGCCTTCTAAATAAAGTCTCTCCTCTTCTCTGTCTTGTACAATACCAATTGCAGTTAAAAATCATCAGATTCACATATATGGGTGAGCCAAAAGATATTTGATTTGACTGAGAAGGTGTCAAGCCAGCAGGAGGAATCCAAGCTCAGTCAGCCACACCTGGAATTCTGCCTCTTGTTGCTCTCCCTGTGTGCCAAAGCAACGGCAGGAGACACAGCTCTTGGTGTGCTTAGATTGTCTGCTAAAAATGCATTTTAATTTAGCAATGCTCCTGAATGTAGGATGGTCATGAGTCTGTGCCTGTATGGGTGCTGTTTCTATTTACAGCAAGGAATATTTAAATGAAAAGACTGGATGAACAGAGACATAAACCACTGTACCAAGTATTACACATAAACTCCTCCTCTTTGAGATAAGAATATGCATGTCATAGGAATTACCCATCAAAATACACTGCTATTAAAACCTCCCTTAGCATATAATTATTTTCCTGGACTATGAGTGTTTTACAATTTGGGTGAGCATTGCTATCAGCATTTTGCAGACAAGGACACCAAGTCACAGAGGTTGCCTTCCCATAAGCTCTGCACACATGATAAGCAATGGATGGTTTAGAGGAGCAGGACTGACAGATTTGATTGCCTTGTATTTTGTAAACACTCACATAGATAGCAGTATTCTTTAATATAATGCAAATAGGGATATTAGTACTAGGCTATTAACTTGGTTATTTAAATATTCCAGTTCCAGCTCTGTTACATCATTATACATGGTGTGATTCTTGGGGATGTCCTGTGGAGGGCCAGGAGTGGGATTTGAGCCAATTTGATCCTTGTAGGTCCCTCCCAACTCAGCTTATTCTGTATTCTATCTGCAATTAGGAATACTTCATATTTTTCTTCCCAGGGATGATGCTTTGTGTCTCTCAGCATTGAGCTGTATTTGCCATTTGTCATTTGTTTAGCTTTGTCATGTCTTTGTCAGATCCTTCAGGTTTCACTCAGTTTCATGTTAACAGCACACGTTGCCTGTTACCAGCCTACAAAAGTGATGGTAACAAACAATATTATTCCAGGCAGAAGAATCTTGGTGATAGTCTGCAGAAGAGAGAAAAAAATACCTCTTCCTTTTTAAATTCACAGCTAGAAACACTTCCTTCAGTAACCTCATGTTCTGAACACCTCAGACGTTTCTGTGAAAGAGATGTAGGTAAGTAATGCAACATTTAATGTAGATATAACTTCTCTGCTAGCCTATAAAAAAACCTGAGTTTTTAAAGTGTAAACTCTGGGAAAATTAAAATAATCTGAGAAAAAAATAAAGCATTCTTCATGTAAAGTGCTTATCATAAAAGGAATTCTTTCATTTATTCATTGAGCACTCAGTTGCATGAGAATAAATACAAAAATCGCTATATCTCTGTTTTCATTTTAGCATTCAAATTGCCATAAAAATATTTACAGATAAGATAGTGAACCAAGGCTTTGGCCACATATGTCTTCAAAAAATCTTCTATAATGTTTTCAAATGGCCTTGCTAAATTCAAATGCCCATCACTGCTGTAGATTCCATCTCTCCCTAGTTTCAATTGAAAACCTGATGTTTCCTCTACCTAGCCTTTGTTCAGTGTCATAACAAGCTTTTAACTAATTACTGTATTCTGTTTTAGAGGTTTCTGTTCCTTCAATGGCACATAAATATTATCCCTGAGTTCTCAATGGCACAGGTTCCCCAGAGGAGCTGTGGCTGCCTCATCCCTGGGACTGTTCAAGGGCAGGTTAGGCAGGGTTTGGAGAAACCTGGCCCAGTGGAAAGTGTCCCTACACCTTCCCATGTCCCTACACCATGGCAGCACAGCTGGAATGAATGATGTTTGGAGTCCTTTCCAATGAAAATTATTCTGTGATTATGCAGTTCATAAGATAATTCATAATTTCAGGGAGTGAAAATGCAAATAAAACCAATTAAAAAAAAAAAAAAATGATTCTATTATCTATGTTTGAAAATAAAAGAGCAGAACAACTTGTAGTTGATTTGTCCTCCTAATATAAGAACTGCTAATATCTTCAACAGAAAGCAGAAGCACAACTAGATTATGTCCAGATCCTCAAACAAATCTCTGCTTTTAATCCTAATCAATGAAAAGTGGTGTCTAAATGCTTAGAGGGGCACAGTGCATAGAACCAGAGAATCACATAATTGTTTGAATTGGGAGGGATCTGAAAGAATCTCATTCCAGCTCCCCTGCCATGGGAAGGGACCCCTTCCACTCAACTAAGGTTGCTCAAAGCCCTGCCCAACCTGCCCTTGAACACTTCTAGGGATGGGGAGTTCAAAATCCCTCTGGGCAACCTGTTGACACCCAGAATCATTGTGGCAGAATGAAAACTTCAGTTTAGGCCCAGTAAGTCTCATGCAGCCTGACTATTTGTTATTAGTAGTTTTTAACATCCACCTTCATCATACTCTTGTCTGACTCCTTTACCTCAGGCTTTGGCTGCATCTGCTTCCAATAATTCACCTAAAAGCTTCCTCAGCCTAATGGGCATTTCTGTTCAGCTCTCACCTCACCACAGTGCTCCTCTCCTAATGCCATTATGTATCTGTCTTAAAACAGCTGCTCTCAAATTAACTTTCTCCCTCTTGTTGGGCTGCCTAATGTTTCAGATCTGTGCTCTGCAGGGGAGGACTGGTAACACTGAGCTGCTGAAGCAGCCTGATTGATTTTCAGTTTTGAGTAAGTACATGCCAGCTTTCTTGGTGACCTGAAATGCACTCAGTGCCTTTTAAATTGGGAAATGGGTTATCCATTGCACATTCCATCTTCTATTTTTTTTTTTAGTTTTACCTATAGATGTGTACAAGAACCTCTTCTTGAATGTCAGATTGCTGTTTCATTACTCTGGTGCCCTTTCATTCTTTGCTGAAAAGCACTGGAACCAAAAGAAGCTTAATCTCACTTAGTCTATGGTAAGTTAAAAAAAAAAAAAAAAAAGAAAGAAACCTACAACAGCATTATCTGTGCTCTAAAATATTTTGTGTGATCAGAATTGAGAATTGTGCGAGAGAATTGGAACTCGAACCAGTTAAATTTAGTTTCTCTTCTCCCTTTGTGTTCTTATGATCAAGAAGTTTAGTAACAAAGCAGTTAAAGAAGGAGGCAATGGCCTGCCCAGCTCCCAAGAACAAGTAAAATTAAGAACTATTGTCCTGGACAGTTTTGCATGGGAGAGATTTTCTCCTGTATGGAGTAATCAACAAGGATACAAAGCACATTGTACAATAGTAAATTCAATTGTACAATTCAATTGTACAATAGAAAATTCAAGATAAGACACCTATTTTCAGACAAAAATAGAAAACCTTGGTGGCCAGCAAGGCAAACTCATTGCTACCTTTTCTGGTCTTGCAGCACCTTCACCCAGTCAGATCTCTGCCATCAGGGCCCAAAGTTTATAAATTACAGCAGGATATATGAGCATAACAGTGTATGTGAATTTATCCACTCCTGTGAAAAATATTAGGCCCATTAGCAGATTGAAAATTAAGCACAAGAAACACCAATGCAAATATCTCCTTCTACAGAAACAGTGTGTATTTTTAAAACACTATACTATATATTAATTTTTTACTGTTTGCAACATTTTATTTTCTAGTTGCAGATGAGTGTTTCCCCCTCCAAACTAGAATTATTATTAATTAAAGCAAAAAGCTTTTTCACAAGGCCACAGAGTGGTTACAAGTTCTGATCAAGATCAAATTTATTTTACAATTTACTTAACCAAGGTGAAGTCTAGAAAACAATGCACCCCTTTTCCTTCATTTTCCCAAACACATGGATGGAGAAGCTCATTCCATTCTTACACAGCAACATTTTGTGAAACATAGAATTCTTCTGGGTCAAGTAATTTCCTTTAAATGATAACCTTCTGCTGGGATACAACATGGATTTAAATGAAAGACTGACACAGTTGATCTGAATAATTTGATCAGGTGAAGCAGCTTTCTGTTATGATGCAAATGTTGTAATCAAGAAAGTCACCATTTATGACTTTAATCTGCAAATATGCACATATGTGACTAAATTTGTATTAATCATTGTGTAGGACAAAGTTTGTTGCCCAGAAAACTCACTCAGGTCTTCATCAGAACTAACAGTGCAGACCTCCAACAGGCTAAATTTTAGTTGTTAAGTGTCCCCCACCCAAGTGAATAAAGCTATTTTTCTCAGAGCTAGCTCTCACAGAGAAATTACCATTTCTTTGCAAAAGTTAGCAATTTTGAAACTTAAGGTTAAAGATAACTCAGGCAAACCATTGCACCTGCTGTTAGGAACTGCTTACAATGTAGATAATGCTACTAATATTTAATAAAAGCATATCATTACTTTCTCTGCTTCCAGAAAAATTTCATTTCATTCAAAGGCGTACATGAACAAAGTGAACAAAGTACTCCTGTTTAATCAAAACATGATAATTAACAGGAGTCCAAGTACCCTTATCTTGGGGAACAAGAATAGCAGGTAGCAATTTCACCACTCTTTCAAGTCCGTGCTTGTGCTGCTGAGTGGGAGAATCTGAGGGCTACGAATTCACTTCTTGTCATTTCAGGGGAAGTAATTAGCAAGTTGGCTACATCTGCATGGTTATTAGCACGGATGGTGCCTTGGATTTTGTAAGGTGTAGATGGCTGCTGGCTTCCATGAAAGAAAGGTTAATGGAAACATTTGTCCTGCGATGAAGAATTTTGAATTGAGCGTGATAAATCATCCACCTCTAGAAAACCGTGGCATGGGTGCCTCTTTCAATTTAAAAAATCAGTTATGGAATCATATTGCTAATCACAATATACAGGATGCAGGTAAGAAAGTTTTCCCTATTCATGGCTGCAAGTCTCACTCCAGGTCCGCCTAAGTTCATGGCCCTAATGGTAATTAAAATTACCAAATGAGGGTTGTGACCCCACTGCAGAACCACCGGGCTAAGGGCACAGAGTGAGCTTGGTGTTCACTCCAGCTTCAGCCATATAATTCCGAGGACATTGGACATCCTCAGCTGCCACATAGCATGACACTCCATCTCACTTTAGCCCCAAGAACCTAAGGCTTTCTTTATTGTATTTCACATTTCGAAGAATTGTTCATCTAATTGACATGATGCAGAGGTTAGGGTGAGATAATCATGCTCTGTCATTTTGCTTACCTACACTGCTAATTAGAAACTACAGTATGTTCATGGCTTCACTGTGGTAACCACAGTTCCAGGTAAACATATAAACTCTTCTGTTTTTGACATCACCATCACCATACAGACCTTACTTGCAGCCAAAATCGGTCAGGATCTAAAGGTTCAGAGCTGAATTCCAATGATCATGTGGAATTGGTTGGGGGGCTCAACCCAATCAAACTGTGCCAGTGAAACTCTACTAAAAGAGAGAAGAGAAGAACCTAAGAAGGAGATATTGCCCCAGTTTTCTGTTTTGGGTTAATATTAGGGTATAAATGTAGGCCTGAAAGGAGGACTGAAGAGCTCAGCTCTGAGAATATCCTCTTCTGTCAGCAGAAGAACAACTTAAGCTCTTTTTGCTGCTTTGAGCTACTAGATTGATCAATCAGAGGCTTGGTGGATCAAAGCAGGGGGAAGTGAAGATTTTTTGGTGGAGTCAAACCAAAACCATCCATTGTTGAATTGGAGGTCTTCTGCCCTATATAAAGCTGTCATGAAGAAAAAAATTGACAGTTTTGTGTAGAACAGATAGAAAAATTTTAATAATGGTTTCTATTCTTGGCTGACTCTTTCTACACTCTGAATATAGCAGATAATATAAAATGTTTTTATTAAAATGTTTCATTATCATTATTATTATTACTATTACTATTATTATAAAAATATACCACAGGAATGCTTTTGTATTGTCACATTTGTAAGAAAAGGCTTTTTTTTTTCCTTCCTCAGTTTTAATCTGACTAATCAGTGCTTATGAAGAGCAACCACAAAGTCACACTTCTATAAAGCTTTTGTTTATTTTTCTTCTTTCTGTATTTAGCAGATGCACACTAAATCTCACATTTCCAGAAGAAATAGAAGGGTAATATACCGTACTTTGATCCTCCACTGACCCTTTATTCAGTGAAGAGAAGATGGCCAAGGCAGGAATATATTTTACTCCTAACACAAAAAAAGTTTAATGGAGAACGGAAAATAATAAATATGAACCATTAGCAGCCAAGGGGTGTTGGTGCTTTTTTGCATGTGAACATGAGGCAAGCATAGATCTTTCATGACAGCACACAGGGTAAACACTTTTCTGTCCTCTTCCAGCCATAATAAGCACTTGCTGAGCAGAGATGTTGGAGAAATAGAATCATAGAATCATAGCACCCCTCGTAGCTGTCCACGAACTGGATTTAACTCTAGTGATCACCACTCACCATCTGCCAAGTTTTACCCATAATTAACAGAGTCATTTGCTTGTTTTCTTGATTTCTAAAACAAAGGGAAGTCATATCACCAGCCAGATTATCAGTTAAAGTAATTCTGATTAGATAAATACTCCATGCATAGATGCATAGAGAGTGAATAGACCCATGAAAGGTCAAAAGACCATTTAACCAGTTTTTCTCATTTGGAGACGGTCAATAGCCCAAGGAATCCCACACTGTGGCACAGGTAATTGCCACTGCTATTTTTGACAACAGGGACCAACTTGTGAAGGAATTCTGGCTCATGGGCTGGTGTCTGAGAGTGAATGCATGAGATGCTTGACTGGGTTTTCACACCTTGCCTGTCCCAGAAATAAAACCATTTCTGATCTCTTTCATTCCCATTTATACTCCCTTTTACACATATTTGTTTCTACATAATCCCTTTTCACTTTTTGAACTTTGAGAACTATATTTCCACCAAAATTTTTAAACTTAGTGACCTGTTAGGCAGCTGTTCCATGTTGGGGTGGCTTAGTTTTCTTTTGGAATGCTACTGAATCAGCTTGGAAAACTGTTCAATGAATGCCAGAGAGCCAGTGAGACTGGAAAAGGGGCAGAGATGAAGAGTGGAATTCCCTCTTTTTCTTCACAAATGAATTTTAAGATTTGGCTTATTTCATCTAGCGAAACTACAGACTGTTTCAGAGTCTCCAGTGTCTGCTCCTAGTAGGTGATAGCTCATGCATCATTCCTTGCCCATGCTTTAGGGTAAAGAATAGCTCCAGTTATTAATAGATGCATAGAGATACTAATGTCTTTGTATATTAATATATTATATTATTAACAGCCCTGGATAGATAGCTCTACACATGATCTCTACACTATTTCCTCCTCTGAGGCTTCACAGCATGGTGGAGCAGAGGCTCATAGCTGTAGCTGCTGTCTGGCACTGCTGTGCCTGAAGTCAGTCTGCCAGTAGAGCTGCTGTGCTCAGTTTTCTAAGGGCATGTGAGATAGACACACACCACTGCATTGCCAAGGCTGAAGTGCAAGCCAAAATTCTCTTCAAGGTGTTCTGAATATTATCCAAACATAAAGGAGGTGTTTGGTCACTTGAGAGGGGAGGTGATGGCTGGAGAATCAGCCCCCTGGGGTACCTGCTCTCTAAAAAGACATTGACTGCATTTGCTTCTCTGATATTGCTTGCATGAGAGATGTTACTGAAAGAAAATTATTAGATTAAGCAATGTTTCCCTGGTGTTTAATGTTAATTGTAAGAGAACTGTCACCTGATGTAAACCGCTTTCAAAATAATTCTATGAGTCCTTTGCATAAGAAAAACTCAATGCTGAACATTAAAATTATGACCAGGATTTTACGGGTTATTCCCCTTGATTACAGGCAGAAAAATACAACTTCTTGTTTGATAATTTCTTGTATGGAGTCTGAAAACACTTTAGGACTGAATAGCTGCCTTATGGAAGCAAAGTTCAAAGAAAGAAAGTTTAGCATTAGAGCAGGAGATCATGTGTCTGAGTAACATAATATGTTTACAATAGGACCAGACCAGTCCTTTAACAAGAAAAATACTGAAGTTCTCAAAAGAAAGAATCAAATTTCATAATGATCTGAGACTTCATCTAAGACAAACATATCTCATACTGAAATGTTGAGAGATTATCCCCCTATCATTAATGTGCATGTTAGAGAGAAAATACTGCCTTTTAAAGGAAATGTCTCAAAGAGAAATAGGATTATTTTTGGTTTTCAAGTCAAATTGTTTCCATCAGAGAGAGAAAAATCTGCCTTAATTTTCCAGTCTCCCCTCTCTGTACTTTCAAATAGTTTGTATTTCCTTTCATAGTAGGATGAAATAGTAACATTAAGCAGAAGGCGGGTTACAGCTGCCTTGAAATCTAAACTAACTGAGCAGTTTGGGCACTTTTTCCATTCTTAATTTCTTGATGCTACTCCCTACTGTTCAATGCATGGCTTATTTTTCTCTTACTGTGGAAGAACCTATGCTGCCAGACACATGACAGTGTTCTCCTTTCTTTTGCCACCTTAGCAAGGATGGTGCACAGCAAGCCTCACTCTTCATTTTCTTCTACCCAGACACTCTGAGAGGTGTGAAGGTCCTCGTTCTGAAAAGCTGTCAGACAATGCACCACAATTCATCTTCAGGCATCTAGATTTAGAAACCTACAAAGTAGGTGTCTTTATGCAAAGTAGGTAGCTAAAATCTCCTTACTCTGAAGTGTGGATGATATCTAGTTGCCCGTACTGGTCTTGATGTTTAATATGCTCTTGGGAATGTTTTCTGGTTATCATTCACTGGACTAGAAGGGCTCTGGTGATCCATAGATCCTGTGTCACACTCACAGGGGGACAGAAATCAACCCCACACAAGGTTGGAAGGTCTGGAAGGTCTGCAGCCTTCTGGGTCAGGATCCTGAGCTGAAGCAAGACTGCATGGCACAGAATCCTTCACAGAACAATTTATGTTGGGGAAGAGCCCTGAGATGGCTGAGTCCAACTGTTTGCCCAGCACTGTCAAACCCACAACTAACCCACATCCCCAGGTGCCATACCAGAGGGCTTTTAAATCCCTCTGGGGATGGGGACTGGTGAATCCACTAATGCCCTAGCAGCCTGTGCCACTGCTTAATACCCTTTCAAGGAAAAAAAATAAAATTATGCAATGTAAACCTTCTCTCATTTCCTTTTGTCTTGTCCCTGTTCCCCAGGAGCAGAGCCCGATCCTCCCACTGGCTCCCCTTCCCTGTCAGGGAGTTGTGCAGAACCAGAAGGTCCCTCCTGAGCCTCCTTTTCTCCAGGCTGAGCCCCCACATCTCCCTTGGTCACTTCTCATCAGACTTGTGCTCCAGACCCTTCCCCATCTCTATTCCCTTTTCTGGACATGCTCCAGAGGATCTCAAATGGCTCCCACAAACTGTGATAAAGGAAGTGAGCAAAGAACTGAATCTCCACTCCTAAATCTCCCTGAATCTCACATAATTGGAACCAAGATACATTATTCATGTGCAGACTTTATAATTTGGATGTCTAAATGTGAGCCTTAGTCAAACAGAGTAGCCATAATCTCTGCTCTTTTTAATACACCTAAGTCAAAATGCTTTACACCAAAAGTGATTATTAATCTCTTATTAATGCAAATAATACCAACAGACAGCAAAATGAAAAATAAAACCACAGCTTTAAGAATATGGTTCAAAGGCATGCACTGGTATTCTTGTACATTCTTCATTTCTTGTTTTGAACAGTGATGAATATGGAAAACAGAAGCAATATTGCTACATCTACATAATCAGTGTGAATACCCTTGTGAGACAGTCCTTGGAGACAAATTGATCATTTTATATGAAATTTTTATGCTATCTCAGATAAGGCCAATAAATGTATGGAGAATGATGAATGAAAGAAAAAAAAAAGAAAAAAAAAGAGAAAACAAACAGTTTTAGGGCTCAAATCCAGTTGTGACTTGCTCAGTCCAATCTAATTAATTATTTTCTGTACAAAAAAAGAGAATGAGAATTAATTTAGGCATGGTCTACACATGCATTCATGTTTTATATAAGAGCAGCAATGTTCTAGAAACTTTTTGTACCCTAAATATAAATGTGAATGGAACTTTTGTGTCAAGATGCCTCTCCTCAGATCTATCAGATGTGTCCCACCTTTGTCTTCTTTAATATTTAGTGAGTTTGTATTTCCCTTGCTTTATACTTTTTCATTATTGTACCTTCAAAACAGATACAATCTTTATATTACAGACATTTTTTGGTATGAGTTATATAAACCTAGAATATTTCCAGCTACATTTTACATTTTTTTGTCTGAAATTCACCCCCACACTTCCAGCATCTTATTAAAGATGAGAAAATGCATTTTATTTGATGCATTGGTGAATGCACCACTTCGTTAGGAAACCTCATGGAAATTCATGTGCTTAATGCTAGAGTGCTTTCCATCCCACACCCATTTCAATTAGAGTTTGACATTGACACAGCCTTAATGCCCTCAACTGCTCATTTGACACAATCTCATGCAGTGATATCTCACCAAAACAGGAAGCTGCTCTCGCATCTCGTTTGCATTATGTATTCATTTTAAGATTAGTCACATGGTTAATGAGCATCTTGGAGCCTGTCCAGTTTGCTGCTCTGTGTCGTGTTTCCTTTCCTGACACTCCACTTGCATTAACTCTCTGTGATGTTGCCAAAGACTGTGCAGACTGTAAATTGCTCTTAGCCATTTGTTCCAGAAAATTATCACATCCATTGCCACTTGGAGTTTATGCCCATTGTTGACGACAATTAAATATTAAATGTGTGCTAAAATAATTTTATTTTCACAAAGTGCTAAGCTCTGAGTTTTTTCTTACATACAGTCTAATACTAATTTTACCCTTGTCTTCCCCGATTACTTACAAATGTAGTATGTTTGTCTCAAAATTTTGAACTGCAATGCTTGTAGCAAACCTAAAATATGGCCACTATACCCATCTGATCTTGAAGTGGCATTAAATTCAAAGTGACAGCATTAAAATTAGCAATTCAGGTAGCATTTAACTTTTTAATCAATGTTTACTCTATATTTTAAATGAATACTGACACATCTATTTCTGTATTTATGTGTATGCACACATCCATTAAATTCTTCAAAAGTCTACATAAATCATAAATATAGAGAGAAAAAACATGTAAATAATTCTAAACCTATTTGCATAGCCCTTTCAAGATCAAAATTAACACATTTGAAGTATATGTGTGTATAACAAACTATTTCACAGAAATCCACAGAAATGAAAAAACAGCTGGAATTATTTTTCCACTTTCATGCCAATGCTTAAAATGGACAATGAAAAGTTAAAAATGACAAAGTGATTATCAATATTTTGGTAGCTCCAGGGTCGTCTACAACTTGCCTTTAAATCTGAAAGTGATAGAATTCTGGGATTTCAGGGACAATGATGCTGGTTACAATGGCCCCTCTATTTCACTACCATCTATTTGTTCTAGGATAATTAATTAGAGAAAGTCCCACCAAGTGCCAGGAGGGACAACATTAATTCTGTCAGCACTATTTCTTTAAATCTTGGCTAATTGTGTACATTTAAGCATCATGGTCAGTTTCATACCATAGAAAACAAGCAGAATGTAATAGGTAGTGCAAGAACATCAGAAAAAAAAAATAGTAGGTATTTATTAGATTCTTATGTACATGTCAAGCAATTGTACAATCCACCTTATCTTAATGCTTAGCTGGAGAACTGTAGTCTCAACAGTTTGATTAACACTGGGAATCTGTGGATTATCATTTAAACACACTACAGAAGTGTTTTTTCTGGACAATATCACCCATTCAGTGACCTCCACAGAAACTTTTATTCCTTAAAAATGCCCAGAAATAAAACCGCAGGTACACAGAACTAGATATTTCCTAAGAAGTACCCAAGAAAAGTGAGGCCAGGTGCCCATAAATGTTCAGGACAGCACATAGGTTCCCTAAACAGGATACAAATTGCTGGGGAATGGAAGTGGCCTGAAATGTATGGCACAAGGGAAAGGCAAAAAATTGATATACAGAGAGATCAGGGATCTCAGAGAGAGGAGAAAAACTATACTTATATTTCTGTTTTGTCACTCAGCCAGCTTGAATGTAGATTTCATATGTGGCCTGTTTTGTACTTTCTGTATCATCTGCTGCTGGGTTACAGTGAGAAACAAAACTCTGGCTGGAGACATCACTGCTCTGATCTTAAAAGTTAACTTCCCCATGACACGAATCATTTGTGTCTATCTCCTCATGACCTTAAAGGAATAACCTTTTCTCCTACATCAGCATAGTCTTGGCCCTGGAAGTGCTCATTTTGGATCCCGGGGTTTTTTTTCAGTCTGATGGTCTAAATAGTAAAAATATCCTTGCCAGCGGATGTGTAACTAAACATGAGATTAATTCTGTGAGCTGAGACTAGTTGCTTAAAAGTAGGAAAAAACAATCTCAATGGTGTAACCTTTTTCAGTGGGCTGTCGTTTGAAAATTATTTGTTTGTTATTATAGATGTGACAGCAAGTGATTCCTTCTATTTGTTTTTGTTTTTTTTTTTGTTTTATGTACAATTTTAAGGGGTCATACCACAAATTTACCTAAGGAAATACATACATACTAAACCAAAGATCATTCTCTGCTGTTTAGTATGTGTCTTAGAGCCCAGACAGTAATAAGACTTTTTCAGGATATCCTCATCATGCTCTGAGTAGCAGAAGTACTGAAGAGAAAAAAATTGTACTTCCAGTTCTGTGTCTAGCCAGCTGGATGAGATGGAATTCAATAATTCCCTGTTCATTTTTACCCTCGCTCCTCTTTTTTAGTGTTGGTTTTGCTGAGTAGAAACACTTTCTCACTCAAGGAGACCTTCATCCTGATCAAGTCCTCAAGGCATTCCTGCAGTATGTACTTAGAATGCACCATAAGCTTTCCTCCTCTTTATGATTATCTATTATTCATATTGTGGTGGTGTCTAGAGACCAATAAGTTAAGATTATGATGAGATACAATATAGGAATAAATACTGATGGCAGGTGGATAGCTAATAATAAAGATGGATGTATGTACATAACTTAGTGATGTTGATAACTAATAATGTTCCTCTTTTCCAATTAGATTTAATGATTTATTCTTTTTCCTGAGAAGAGCAAATGAATTTGTAGCAATTCCACAATAGTTTTACCTTCTTTAGCAATGATACATCCCATTGGTGTTTTGCACCAATTTTTTTTAACAGCTATAAAATTACAAGTGACATGAAGAGTTTATATATTTTTTCATTATTAAAGTTATGACTATTTACCAAGAGTTAGAATCCAGGAATACTATAGAAATAATGAATAAAAAGAAAAGCTGTCATTGTCTGCTCTGTATAGTGATACAGTAATTTTATAGAAGTTAAAGGTGAGTTTGAAATACTTGAAAATTTCAAAGAAAAAAAAATTGGCTGAGAGGAATTGATTTCTCTTTTTCCCCCCAAGGAGATCTTTTTAAAGATCTGTGGATGGTTTTAGTGCCTTCTCCACTTATTGGACCTAGATTCTGCCATCTTTACCTTGTTATAATTAAATATTGCACATGGATAGTGTGTATAAATGCAAGTATAAGTAAAGCTAAGTAATAAAGGCACTCTTAAATGAATAAATGTGCAGTTCTGACACTCAGCATTTAAAATTTATTTCAGATAAAAACATGTTTTGTCATAAAGTTTAAAGTAGATATATGAATTTCTATATTCCCAAATTTATAAAGTGGGTAAAACCAATGAAGTTAGCAGTGTGTAATCCCAGAGCACAACATTATTCATTTGAGTAGTTTGATGTTCCTGGAGAAGGTCAGCTAAGGCTTTAATACTGGGAAATAGCACTAAAATAGCAGAACTTAAAAAACAGACAAACAAACCCCACTACAAATTGGAATTTTCACATTCTTTAGCAATTTTGTTTCACATTCTGTAGCTATAAATGCACAACATTACTAGTTACAATGCACAAATGCATAACCCTGCTTTTGAAAGAGATTTTAATAAAGAACATCAAGAAGAACTATCTATGGTAAGACCATGACACAACTCAATTGTCATCACAAAATTAAGGTGTATCCTAAAGTTTGCAAATCTTGCTTCTATCTCAGGGCCTTTTAGAAGCAGCTTCTCACTGTGTCACAGTCTCACACAGGCAGAGAAACTGAAAGGGATGAAGGGGAGAAAAACCTGTACTCACCTATAGTTGGGTCATGGTAGTCAGGGAATCGATGACTGATGAACTGCATTGTCATTGCTGCAGAGGAAAAAGAGAGAGGGAAGAAAAAAATAATTATATCGCCACATTAAATAGAAACAGGGAGAAGAACACATGGATAACTCACTCATGCAAGTATCAGCTCAGATTGTGAGCACAATTTTTATGTCTACTTTCGCAACAATGCATTGGCTCTACATTGATAACTCAGAAATGATAAATGAAGAAAAATATGAATTGAACCTCTTTAATTTTCCAAATTTCCAAACTTCATTGTTGTCACCCTGATTTTCTCAAGTTTTACTAAGCCTTCTGATGTTTGCATTCTTTGTACAAACTTTCTCATGCACTTCATGTAAATAACTGATTGTTTTTCATTCCTTTATGAGGGACGAGCAACCTGATGAACTGTTGGGTTGCCCAGTGACATTGAGGAGGTGGTACTGTAACCCTCCAATGACAATGGCATTTCAAAAATATATATATATGGAGTCAGATGTTTTAATAAAGAGTTTTTTAGTTTGCTTTGACCAGAGCTGCTCTGCATCCTTCTTGTGTTGCCCCAGGGTGACATATTGTACCACCCCTGTATTAAGATCTTACATATTTTTAACACTTGGTAAATACTGTTAATCTGATATTGTATACAGATGAAAATTGCCATGACAAAAACATAAAACATGACTTGCAAGACAGATACATAAAGGTTTTCTCAGTGCTACAAAAATGCCACTACCTGGAGTGCCTGACTTGATTTCTGGTGTATTTAGCAATACCTAATTCATTAACCTTGATGCAACAGTTGAAGGCTTCTCTTAACCACCCAGAGAACCTTTCTTCTGAAGAGACTCTTTTATGACTGAATATTAACTGCTTTCAGAAATTTTAGGAAAGTTACATGAGACTTCAGAAAAAATGGATTCTGCCATTTGGAGCAGGTGGCAAGCTGGAAGTGAAATTCCAAATTGTGTAGAAAGACATAAACTTTCATATCTTGTCCAACACGACATTTGAAGTTCATTGGCCTTGAAAAACCATGAAATAAACTTGGATATTCAGTGACTACATTAACATCATCAGCAATTAGATGAACTTGGGAAGTTACATTTTCTTTGTTGTTTTTTCCTAGTAAGTTTGAATTTAAAATAATTTAAAAAGTAAATGTATCTCCCAAACAATGAGAGTTGTAAATAAAAACCTTTCAAAAGTGAAATATGTGAATTCTAATTAAATAGAAGGGGGAAAAAAGGATCAAACAGAATTGTTAAAATACTGCTTGATTTTTCTTTTTTTTTTTTTTTTGCTGGCATTAAAATTCATCTACAGCTACTATATAGATAGTTGTTTAAAAAAGTAGCCTGCCTGAAACAACTATCAGTCATAACACATGAAATCCAACATAAGATTTTGCCTCATGTCTTGAACATTTCAGCTACTTTCAACAACATGCACAACAGAGGTTATGAGCAAGATGTCAGACATTTTAAAAATCAGCATATAAATGCATTGACTTTTCAAACAGCATTGTTTTAGTTTCATGCTTGTCCTTCTCATATTTTCAAGAAACAGAGGCTAGGGAGATAGTTTTATAAAATGATAAAGAGAAGAAGTATTAAACATTTATTAGCATGTTAATAAATTATTGCATCTTTAGTGTAGACAAATATAAATGCTAAGAAGCAGCATTATAAATTCATAGATACCCAGAGAGGGTAACTGTGTAAGAAAAACCTCATTCAGTCCATATATATTATAGAGCAATAAATCTGTGTACAGTCACACTCCTGTCTTCTATATTATATGTTTTCAGATGCATTACTTTCAAGCACTATACATGTTTGACACTTTTATTTCCAGGAGAGACACCTGTTTTGTTGTTTTTTTTTTTAGTTGGGACAGATTTTTAGCCACCTCTGTTCTGATTGCCGTTAGTGGTTTATGAAGAACAAATTCATGCCTGATGTGATCTGCCTAGTTTGCTCTTAGAAGCTGAGGCAGCTAGCAGAGATGCTGTTCATATGGTTTATGCCTACACATTTCCAGCTTTCTGAGGCCCTGTACCACAAATTAATTCAATTTGCTTCACTACCTGCTACTTTCTCTTGCCAAGCATCTTTTTTTTCCTTTAAAAAACACCCCAAACTACTCTGCATCTGATCTCATTCTGTTTCCTTCTGGAGCTATGCCTGCGTCACAAAATCTGTAGTTATAATTGAAACAAAAATTCTCAGAGGACAAGCAGAACTCATGGTAAATATTTTTCCTCTAGCCTGAGACAGCCACGAGTCAATACATCATTTATATCCTCATCAAATTCACAGCATTCAAGAGGACTGAAATAATCATGACTGAAAGAATCATGTTGTATTAAATATCAAATTTTCTACTGTGGCATGCAAAAGTGGAAGTGTTCCAAAGGAATGTGAAAATGAGGACATGGTTTAGTGGAGGCCTTTGCAGTGCTGGGTTAATGGCTGGACTTGAGGATCTCAGAGATATTTTCAAATCTGAATGGTTCTATGTTTCTATGATTGTATATAAAATGAATCTGGAGAGGTACAGAATTTGAGAAAGGTGTCAAGAGAAGCACTCAAAGTAATGAAATGAGAATGCCTTACATTCATCTCCTTGGGAAAATGATGAATAAAAGTTCCCTTCTTTATTCATTTTGTCCCACAGTTTCTTCGCTGACAGCCCTTTGTCACAGGCTCCTCCTAATCACCAGGGGAAGGAACTTTGGCCTCTTTAGTCTTTGTCAATTCTCACACAAGGATTTAGCACTGTCTCACAGGAAGAGGGTACAGAAGGAATTGAGGTACACTGATCTTTTTAATCACTGAATTACAATGCGAGGTAAGGAAATTGGTGTTTAAGTAGTGGGAATCGCAACTCATCTTCCTCTGTGTGTTCCTTAAGATAAGAATTTGCATTTTCTGCTATACCCAAATTCAGAAAGTATTTTCAGAGCAGGCATAGCTGGTCACTTCATCTAAGGGAAAGGAATAACAGATTTGTAGCTACAAAATAATAAGTTCCTCATACTAAGAGGATGAAAGACAAAGAAGTCTCCAAACATCTGATGTGCAACAACAGCTTTGTCCAGTTTTACCAGGCATTCCACAGACTTGGCTGCTGGATGTGCAGAAATTAGTTCTGAATGATGGCTGAAGGTTGGTGGAGGGTTTCCCAGAGGAAAAGGACCTTCAGTCACCACTGGCAGGAAACCACGCAGCTCAGCTGGAGCCTTGGGAATTAGACCTGCCCTATCTGGGCTCCCCAGCAGGACACCTGCCTCAGCTGGAATATGCTGGCTTCTTCATTGCTACCTACATCAGCTCCAAAGTCATTTTCCAGAGTTAATTAATTTTGAAAACTAACAGAAAAATGGTATTGGTATTTCATGCTGTGTGTTGAAAATATTATCTTTGGTTCCATGGTTTTCTTCATGCATTACCTTTTTTTTTCCTATTTAAATTAACACACCTAACAAATTCAAACTGTCACTGAATATTTTGTGAATTTATCCCCTTGGAAATCCAAATTATACTACACCAAATGTTTACAGGTTTATAAATTAGGGACCCTTGACTCTGATTTATGCCACACACAAAGCACAAAATGTGGCTTTAAAGCAGGATTTGAAAAGAAAATAAATTAATAAGATTGATTCTTGAATAAATACATATACATGTAAAAACAATGTCAGTTAAGAAATGGTTAAAAAAAACAAATCAAACCAAGCAAAACCCTTTTAATCCATAGCAGATATTGTGAAACATTTTGAATTGCAAGTTGCCTGAAAATTTTTAATGAATATTTTATGACACTGTGAAGATCATTTCATTTAAATGGGACATGTACATCACACAGAAGCTATGATAAGTAAAAGGATCATTGTTTCAGATGAATAGCATCTTCTTTATATCCATCTGTGGCTAAGCAAATGCAGGTTGCCCCAGCTGAGCAAATGTAAGCCTGACATGCATGAGTAACCATGCAACTTTAAAGTTTTCCTGTCTTTTTAAAACAAAAAAGTGGTTCAGATCCTTCAGATCAAATCCTTCAGATTTTTTTTTCCAAACATGCTCATACAATGTTTATTAACTATCTAAAAGGTTGCATATTATACCTATGCTAGCATAGAAATATATATGTTTTCTTTAAAATAATAAGCTTAGTCCTGTCTTCTACTTTCCATATAATTCTAAATCCCTCTTAAAATTATTTTATTAACTGTGGAGTAGAAAATGCCATGCTTAGAATAAGGCTGAGGTCACATATTTATTCTGAAGCATCCTTTAGACCAGTACAGCAATAATAAATATAATCTAAAGACAGTATTAATCTGAAAAATATATGTGTGCGAGTGGGTTCACAAGCCAACAGGAAAAATACTTTGTTATTCCTACAGCTGTGAAAGCAGATAGAATAGAATCCCACTCTTATTCTAATTTGTTTTAAATTTTATTTATACTAAAAACTTTGAAAGCAGTCCTACACCTATTTTTCAAGGTTGGAGAGTGCATTGCAAGCTTACACAATATTTGTTATGCTAATAGTATCCCTGATGTGAATATCTCATTCTTCCTGTCCCTCTTTATTCACCCAAGAGCTTCCATATATTGACACTCTCCTGGGTGATGGTGTGATGGTATAATAAATCTGTTTCCAACAGAATCTTTACCCTCATCTCAAAACCCTACACTTAAAGCACTCTAACAAAATTACCACAATAGTTGCAACTCAGAGACCAGTGATTCTATAGGGTTGATTCACATAATTTTAATTTAGATCCACCCTACCAATGGATCCTTAACTTGTGTTTTTTTCATAAACATTGAGGTTTCAATTACACCAATGTAGAAGATGGACATTAAAAAAATATAATATGGTAAAGTCAGTGGATTTGAGGATTACTTCATGGAGTTCATGAAAAAAGAAGAGAGCACATAGATATTATTAGAATACAGAAAGTGGCAAAGAAAATACAGAGCCTAAAACCAAAGAGTGCACCACAAGAAGAGACATAGTCATGGAAAAAGAAGAAATAAATATGTTTTACTAAAAAATTTACCATGCAACCTTGCCTCTGTCTATACATAACATTAAATAACTTTCTAAAACCTGATCATGGCAAGTTGGACATACCTGATTGTATTGTTTAATAAAGCATTTTCATATTAATAAGCATATGAAAGTTATATTTTATCAAAATTAGACTATTTCAATAAATAGGGAAGCATTATATTGCTACTATTTTATTTCTGAAATACTAAAGACTTTGAACAGTTCTGGTCTTTTTGGTGGTTTCATATCCACAAGACTTTAGGAGTCATCTTCTAAAATGTATTGTCTTTTCAAAAGCTCATGCTTGAATGTTTACTTCTATTTTGTTAGCTTGGAAAAATTACAAACATCCCTATAACTAACTATGAATTTTTAGATTGGTATTCAGATAAATCATCCTTTGCAGTCATCCCTCTGCCCAGGGGATGAATCTTAACCAGCAGACACTAACCCTGTGAAGTTCAACTAGGGCAAATTCTGGGTTCTGCCCCTGGGTTGGGGCAGCCCTGGGTGTTCAGACAGAGTGGGGAATGAGATCCTGGAAAGCAGTGCCATGGAAAGGAACCTGGGGGTCCTGGTCAGTGGCAAGTGGAACTTGAGTCAGCAGTGCCCTGGCAGCCAGGAGGGACATCCCTGTCCTGGGGACATCAGGCCCAGCATCACCAGCTGGGCCAGGGAGGGGATTGTCCCACTCTGCTCTGGGCTGGAGCTGCCTCACCTGGAATACTGTGAGCAGTTTTGGGTGCCACAGTATAGGAAAGGCCTTGGGACTTTAGAGAGCGTCCAAAGGAGGGAACAAAGATGGTGAAGAGACTTGAGAGGAAGCTCTGTGAGAGTGGCTGAGGGCACTGGGTCTGTGCAGCTGGAGAAGAGGAGACTGAGGAGAAACCCCAGTGCAGTTACAGCTCCCTGTGAGGAACAGGAGGGGCAGGGTCTGGTCTCTGCTCTGTGGTGACAGGGACAGGACCCCAGGGAACAGCCTGAAGCTGTGTCAGGGGAGGTTTAGGTTGGATATCAGGAAAGGTTCTTCACCCAGAGGATGTTTGGGCACTGGAACAGGCTCTCCAGGGAATGGGGAGCCAACAGAGTTGGCCCAACAGAGTTCCAGGAGTTTTTTGGACAATGCTCTCAGGGACAAGGTGGGATTGTTAGGGATAGTGCTGTGCAGGACCAGGAGTTGGACTCCGAAATCCTTGTGAGTTCCTTCCAACTCAGAACACTTTTCATTCTGTTATTCTCTGAATAGTACGTGGTGAAGACAGGTTTCTTTTTCAATAATCTAATGAGCTCTATGAACTACATTAACACTCACAGTAACTTTGAGTTGTTGGAGACACCAATAACTATGAAGTACATTAGGAAGAGAAAAAAAATTCCTATATTCTCTAAATGCAATCTGAGAGAGATTTCATCTGTGTTCGGTTTCTGCAAGTTTAATGACTCAAGGTCAGAAGGAATGAGAAAAGCAAAGAGTATTAAAATTAAACAAAAATTTTGCTATGAAACAAATGAGAAATATTAGCTACGAGCTAATTTCGCCAATGGACTAGAAAATATTTTTAGACATCATATGAGGGATCTTCTGGAACAAGATTCAAACTTGGAAAATGGAAAAAAACCTCTTTGATTTTAAGGAGTTTTATAAGTGAAAGGGTTTAATCAGTTAAATGTTACATTCTTTTGGAGATTCTTTTCCCCCTCTAGTCTCAGTTTCAGGTAGAGAAAATGTAATTTAATGCATAGCATTTTAAGGATAACATCTATAATCAGATACACAACTAATATCAGTTCCAGAAATGAAGGTTTGATTTCCTAAAATATTACATATTTTAGATCTCAAAAACTTTATAAGACTTTTTGCTTTACAGGAAGAAACTTTCATATGGAAACATTGCTTCATTAGACACAAGGATAATTTAAATGGCCCTAGATTTATGATCTTCTTGGGGTGGGAGGGTTAGTGGAAGAACCTGAGGGAGTTTCATATGCAGCTAGTGAGGTCACAGCAGCCCATCTGCAGCCTTTATGGTTTTGAACAAAATATGTTGCATTTCTGAGTTTGTTTTCCTACAATTTCCTAAGAACACTTTTCTCTATCAGCTAGGTCACAGTTTTCCAAAGGACTATGTGATTGGAGCATTTAAGATATTTCCTTTGTTTTTATCTGCTTTTATTTTATCTACACATGCTGCATACAGATTACAGTATGTTTTAGAATAAATAACTGATAGGTTTAGTCACCTGAACAAAACAAAGGGAGTGCTGGGGTCTGAGAAGCATTTATTTGGATCAAAAAGATGTATACGAAGAGTGATGTCTAATGCAGGGTATTTTTTATCGTACTTCATGAAATGTAAAGAGTAAAGGGCAGGTACCTAGAGATACAGAGTAAATTTTCTAGCAAGAAAGTATTTTTGTACATTGATTACAGTTATTTGTATGATTGCCCCATGACATGGTAAATGGTAAAGCGTATATCTAGATAAAAAACTTTGATTTTTTAAAACTGGTTGCAGTAAGTGCAAAGATCTCACCCCACAAAAATGCACTCATCTTCATAGTGCCAGAGGATGTGAGGATTTCTAAGCAGAAGTTTTAATTTCTTTCACTCTGTTCTTCCCCAAACACCATTGCAGACTAGATGCACTGACAGGAGTTCAGTCTCAAGACACCTTTGTTGTGGCCCAATACAGCCATTTTTACATTGTCATATCCTTTAAGGAATTGGCCAAAAGCTTTTTTTTTTTTTTACCACTTGTTTCAGGAGTGAATGCTGAAAGATCTGTGAGCTGCAATTATTAATTTTTTAGGTGTTGCAATGTATTATTTATTGAGCATTAGCTCTGAAATGAAGGTAAGCGGAATTTTATTTCTGTGTTAAACACATTCTGGTGTACTAGAAAAACACAGAAGCTTTCTGTAACACAATCTCCTGTATAGGCTGGGATATTGGTACAGCATTGTTTTTTATAATTTTTTTTTTTTGCTAAATTGGTGGGTGTTTTTTTCACCTATAGAAGCTGAAGCCCACTGAAAAGAATATCAGGCTTCAGAAAGGCTATTTTTAATAGTCTTAAAATCAAAAGTCTCCTAAATTAAATTCATATTATTAGAATGAAAATTAAACACACAAAACCCCATGAAAATTTTAAACAGAAAAAAGAAATTCAAGTTACTAGGGCTGCTGGAGCAGAAACAGGGAACTCTCCCTTAACCCTTACCACTGTAAAGTAAGAGCAGACTGTAATCAAAATATGTTGAGGTGGAGTTAGTGGCAACAGAAAGGCTGATGCTTTCTTTGGAAAATAGTCAGTTTTAAATTACTCTTGCGTCAGAATGAAAGAAAGGACTCAATGCAGAAACCTATATGTTGAGACAATGTGTTCCCTGAGAGTAAAATAAATAATTAGGAACAAGGTGAGTGGAAAAAAAAAGGTAGAAAAGCATCTTTTTTTTTGGATGATCTTGAATGAATAGATAAAAATCACTAAGCACAGAGCCATTCTCACCCTGGTCTTTCCTATAACCATTAGATGCAGAGATATGAGCTATCATTATTTTCCTTCAAGGTGTCATTAGTAGAAAATAACAAATACTAGGCAGTGGTTACTGTTTTACAGCATGGACTGAAGGATGAAGAGAGAAATTGTGCATAAAATTCATTCTAGACATGAGAAACTTGTAGAAAAATGCCATTCAGGAAAAGTGCTCTTATGGCAGAAAAGTTCCATGTCTTCTGAATCAGCACAGTCTGGTGAAAAATGGCTGTACTGAAGACTTCTAGCTACCATTAATATCTATATCCAGACTCAGTTCCAGGTCAGAAGGCAGAACACGCTGCATTGTAAAATTTGTGTTAAAAATTCCATTTAGTGTTTAAGGAAACAAGGAAGTAGATGAGAGTTGCATTTATTGCCCACATAAGAGACATCATCATAATGTGATACAAATTAATGATAATGATAAGGTAGATTGCTACCACTTACAAACCATTTCCTCCATAGTGTATCCTTGATCCCTTCCCAGAAATTCTCCCACAAAAATACTGAACATTCCCTACCCTGCTTAGTTTACGTGACTTGACAAGATGCCTCAATAAACAGAAATTGCTGCTGGTAAATGCTACCATTAGTGCATTTTCCCACTGTGTTTCTTCCATCAAGTTAAAATCAGAGAGAAAACTTAATGTGTCTTCTCCTGTTCTTCAGTTAGCAAATCCAATGGCAACTTAAGCCTTCCATTAGTGAGCAATCCAAAATATAATGACATAAATAGGTTTAAAGCAGGCTCCAGGATAACGTGATTTTTAAAGTAGACTATATTAAGTAGAGCTAGAAAGACTCAATTTTCACATATTATTTCAGAGAAGGATAAAACTGATCTTGAACCACTGCAGATAGACACATTTCAATTAAAGTCAATGGATAAATATCAGTTTTACAAAGGCAATACAGCAAACAAGAGAAATATAGGGTCGTTCTTCATACGAGGGGGCTCCGGCTTGCTGCTGCCAGCCTCAAATATCTTTACTTCACTGAGAAAAACACTTTCAAAAAAGGATAAAGTCATTTCATTCAATGGGAAAAAACCTCTCAGCAACCACATTTATTTCTCTCCCATTCTTTTTTTAACTGTTGACATGTTTCCCTGTAATGATAACTTGAGATGCTCAGGCTTGGTTTGCTGCTGTTTCAGGTAGTGGCAAATTGAGGTTGTTTGCAGGTTTCCTAACATAAAGTAGTGGTTAGCTCCTGTGCTACCTTCCACACAAATTACACCCCATTCATCAAGCAGTGAGGAACTGGCAGTGACAGCAGCTGTATTTTCTTGTGAGTGGGAGAGAGTAGCTGCTGTTCTGTAATGTAGTACCAACTTTTCTGAGCATCAAACCTATGGTCTGGAAAATTGATGACACATCAAAGAGGAAGACACAATTCTTCCCTTTAAATCCTCACAGAAATCTTATCCAGGGTTAAAACAGAGGTGAGGTTTTTATTCATACTTTCCTTTCCAGTGCCAGGTTTTCTCAAGGTATCAGCTATAGTGAATTGAGGATAACATCCAGATTCACAGATACTGTTGGCAGCCAATTCCCTTTGACTAAACAGGCTTTAGGTGCTTTTCTGCCCATGGCAATCTAAACCTTAACCTTTTGTGCCTCTCTCAAACATTCAGACATCTTTTTGGAACTTTATAGAACCACGGAACATTTTAGGTTGGAAAGGACCTCCAAGCCCAACCATTCACCCAGCACTGCCCAGGCCACCACTAACCCTTGTTCCCAAGTGCCACATCCCCATGGCTTTTAAATCCTCCAGGGATGAGGACTCCAACACTGTCTTAGGCAGCCTGTGCAAATGCTTTGCAAACATTTTAGTAAAGAAATTTTTCCCAAATATTCAGTCTAAGCCTTCTCTGGCACAACTTCAGGCCATTTCTTGTCCTGCCTCTTGTTACCTGGGAGAAGATATTGACCTCCACCTGGTTCCAACCTCCTCTCAAGGCAGCTGTAGAGAGTGATGAGTGTTGTTGATGATTAAAGTTATGATCATGTGTTCTTCTGCTGATATAACTTCCACTGAAATTAAAATACTTCACTGTGAGAAAACTGGTTTAGATGAAATTCAAGATAGGAAA
>WBNO01031329.1:24833-56677 GCA_013400575.1 Peucedramus taeniatus | reverse complement strand
ATTTGAAAAGTCACAGCAGTCAGGTAAAGATCCCAATTACTTCAGAAAGGGAATATTACATCCATTTTTTAAAATGGCAAAAAGGAGAACCTTTGGTACTTCTGACCAGACAACCTTTCAGTATACAGAAGGGGAATTGAAAGAAAAAAAGAGAAAGGCTTTTGAACAAGGCCTGTAGTGACAGAACAAGGGGCAATGGTTTCAAACTGAAAGAGGGTATATTTAGATTTGACATAAGAGGTTTTTTTATGATGAGGGTAGAGAAACACTNGCCCAGAGAAGTTGTGAATTCCCTATGCCTGAAAGATTTCAAGGCCAGACTGGACCCAACTTGGAGCAACCTGGCCTACTGGAAGGTGTCCCTGACCATGACAGGAACTGTTTGATCTTTACAACCTCTTCCAACTCAAACCATACTGTGATTCTAGATTTTATGATTCCATTATTCTGTACTTTTGAGGGTACAACATGTACAACATGCACAACTGCTTTCACTATGGAAGAAAAGACTCAGGAAGGTAGTAATGAAAATGGCTTCTTCTTACTGTGTACATGTAACAGTTGGCATATTGATTTTATAGCATTAAAAAGACAAGAAAAAAATGCTTATTTCCATCTTGATAATTTTGAATCATTATATTCACTACTTGAGGTAATTTTTCATATTACTTTTAAGCAATAAATAAATATTGGTTGTATGACTTTTATTTTAGAGTAGTAAAAGGAAATAGCAGTTTGTAGTTTCTCTAAATAAATATTTTATGTTGCTTATTCATGTTAAAAAATTCATAACAATTACCAAAGTAGTTTTTTGGCAATCAGATGTTTTCAAGAACAAGTTACATAACTAAATTTTTAACTGTTACTAGAAAATGTATTTCAATTAAAATAGAATATTTTAAATTGTTCATAGCTTTATAATTGCATCTACTATAAAGAAAGCAAAATCAGTGCTTATGTAAAATGCTTTTCTAGAGATCTTCCAATACTAGTGGGAAAGTGTGGAAGACTGGAAGACCAGCACCATATTTTGCTTCATTATTGTAGTTTTCAAGTAGTTTTCAAGCAATTTTCAATATATGTCTACTATCAAGAACAGTGCCACAAGATTCTCCGATAAGTTTTATAAAAGACACATTACTGGTTTTGACCCCAAAGAAACCAGTATGTTAGTATATAGTTATTTCCAATGGCTTCTGTAAGTTTTGGCTGCCATCAGCCTCTCTGCATATATGCATGTTCTTGTTCCTTCTTTAGATTTCACTCCAAACACAAAACATTCATTCTCTATTCTGCCACATATTTTACATATTCTACATTACATATTAAGCTCTGCACATAATGAACCTTTGAAATCAAGGGTTCATTATGTGCAGAGCTTTTTTCTTTACTTCACCTGAGAATAACATCTGACTTCATATCAAGTCTCATACGGAATTACCATAATGATTTTTAGAATATAAATTTATTACTTCTTCAAAGTTTAATTTCAAGTGTATTATGATTGACTTCCTTTTGCATATTTAGCATCAAAATGATCAGTCACAAAGAGGTCATGGTTATCCTGTCTCATTCATTCAGGACTTCAAGAGCTAGATGATTTCTTTACTGTGATTGTTTGACAATAACTAACAGAAGGTCATTTGGTGACATTATAAGCATCATATATTAATTTTAGGATTTCCTAAATTGCCGATGTAAAAGACAACCACACTAGCACACCTGACGTTTGAATGCAATTAGTATGTAAACTGATCATGTCTAGATACGTGCCAATGTCAAATTAGGTATCTGAATAGCTGTCTATTGAAAATATAACCGTACAAAGGAAAAAAGCAGCAAGACACTTTATGAAAGGGACTGTCCTTGGTTTGTCAATTAAAAAATTTAAAAAAGTAAATAGCAACAGTAAGAAGATTAAGAATAACACTGGGTTACAAAGCATATCATTAAATTACTGTGCTGTAAGGTACTTAATAGCCTAGTGGTAGGTCTCCAATATTCATTCATATTCTATATACAAAAAGACTGCAGAAGCAAATTCTATCATTAGTTAATTCAGCTGAATCAATGCAGTGGTTTTAGGGGTAAATACTTGCAGCCTTTAGACAGCAACTATGTATGTAGTTGTAGATCAAACGAATCCATGCTTAGGCAAGCAATTCACTTATAATTCAAATTCATATAGTACTACTGTATTGTTAAGCTACAAGAATATAGAAAGAATAATTGATAATGAAAGAAAAAGATTCCAGGTAAAATGGGGTTGGCTTAAATTTTTAATGTTCCAATTCTAAAATTCAGTTCTTGCTATCTATCTCATACATTGTCATTTTCCAATATGTTTTTATAGTAAGTATTAGCCAAATATTGGAATGATCATCTCAGATTTTAGTGAAATAATACTGCTTCTTTTTCCAGTCCCAGCCATACTCTATCCAGTGGACGTAGAAACACACACTGGGAATTACAATGAACAAATCTACTAAAGACAAATCCTATTTCCTGCCTCAAGCAGGTAGCAATATCTGGGCTTCAACATACTATTCTAAACTATTAAGCTGTGGCTTATTCTGTTATTGCTTTTGAAACATGCTGAATGAGCATTGTCGAAAGCAGAAAAAAATGGTTCCTACTGTTTATTCAGTTTTATGTCACAAAAAGTAAAAGAAACACAAGTGAAGAGGTGAAAAACACTAACTGAAGGAGGTTTTCAAGTGCAGTAATAAGCACGAAAGACAACTAGAAGTTAAGAGCTGGCAAATCAAATACAAACTGCATTGAGATGACAAGCAATATTGACGTTGAGAAGATGAAAGAAGAAGGAACAAAAACTAATGGGGGATAAGGTTGAGTAATACCCAGTTTCTGAAGCTGATTCTTCTGATGATGTCAGTAGAAGTTTTGTTACAAATCCTGACAGGAAAGGGATAGAGCTTTCTTTGTACTAACTATAACCTTGACAATTTTATGCATGGCTCATAACATCTGCTTCAGTGAACAGCAGCTGGCTAATAACTTACCAGAATACCAACTGAATTAGAAAGCTGTGAATCACTTAACTCTACCAATTACATGCTCAAAAGATTCTGTGAACTTCAAAGCTCTGTGTAAACAAGTGAGCATTTGTACCACCGGTTTTCTACAGAAATGAAATACTACTAGTGAATTCAGCAGTCTATGTCATTATTCTCTGGTAAAAATGGTAAATGTGTAACTGTGTGCTTTTTGTTTGTGATTAGTTTTTGGTGGGTCAGTTTGGGTGAACTATTGGAATATATTTAATTCCTTTGTTTCACAGACTAGCAATACAGCTTTTAATTTGTTGTAAAGTTGTCTAGCACTTTAGTGGACATCTACCAGTAATTCACAAAATTAAATAGATTCGCAAATAAGTGTGACCTTTTTTGGACTCCTTTATGACTCAGACCTTTGAAGTAGGTGCTAGAAAGCCTTTGTGAAATATTAAGCAACAACCTTTGCAATTGGTTTTGTTTCCAATATAGAATCTTGAGAAACTTGAATAATCGGACTAGTTCTAAACACCTTTCATAGGAGCTTTTGGATTTAGCAGAGTACATAGTTGAATTCTTAGGGCTGTAACTCATGACTAAATGTTTGAATTAAGTATCTATATCAGACAGAGAAATCCTTCTTTGAAATTTATAATGTAGACACCAAAGTTTCTAAAAAGTTAGCTACCTGGCACCAGGAGTGTGATTCAGATACAAAATTTATGTACTTAGTCTTCTTATATGACATATGAGAAGGATGAAGTGATGAAAAGTGATTCAGAAAAATTACATGATAATCATACAGCAAAAATAATCTATCATTAGAATATTTTAATCCTTTCATCAGAATATTTTAATGCTTTCAAGCCACAATAGCTGTAGGAGGATTTGCTGGAACAAAATTTTGCAATTGGCAGAAGACACCAAGGGAGTAGCAAACCAATACTGAATTCCAATCTTAGCTTTAGAAAGCTGGAAGATATATTTATTCCTTTCTTCTCAGGTGACTGTTTTACTCACTTGACTACACATTATTTTAAGGTACTAGTCTTGAGCAGAGATGGAGAATCACCCTTCAGGCAAGATGTAATTATTAATGATCCAAATAAAGCAAATGAAATATAGACTGACTTTGATTGAGAGGTCGGTGCACTAAACTCTGGGACAAGCATGCAAAGATTCCTATGCAAAAGACTGCATCATATATGACACACTTTGAATTAAGAAGGGAATTAAACTCAGACTCTTTTTTAACTATGTTTTGGTCACTTGAATATGTTCAAGTCACTCTTGTGGAATGTAGGAATACTGGCCCTTTTCCGTTTATACTTTTGAGCTAAACTGGAAAAACCTCCTGTGCTAGTTTACAGTTCTAAATCAAGACAACCTTTTGGAAAAATGTTAATTTTTCTCTGAATATGATCATCCTTGCACAGGCACTGATTTACAGGAGAAAATAAGGAAATTATAACCTGCTCATTTCCAGTCACAAAGAGATATTGTTGTACAATGCTTTATCTAGAAAGATTAAGTAGTCAACTAGAGAATTTCTAGCTTTTGGTATCACAAAGTGATGCTTATGCAAAAGCACAAGTCAGAATAAAAAAAAGTCTGAACTTTATCTGCCCAACTCTATATGATGTTGGTATGGGAAAGCAGAACAGGTTATATGGAAGATTCACCTAAATTTTGAGGACTGTATCTGCCTAACTATATGTGGGCACTATAGCACTCAGGACAGTGAAGTCCAGAGGTACTTTTATATCCTTGTAAATTATTTGGGGCAGGAAGCCAGAAGATGATAGTAACTCAGGTAAAGCCCAACTGGCTTCAGATATGGAGGAAACCAGAGATTGATCTGGGTGGCTTTGGACGAATGAGGCTGTTGATATTTGACAATGACAATCAAATTTAAAAAGCAATAAAAGGATAAAGAGTGGCAGTACACTCATGAGTGTTCAACAGCTTGTGTTGTAGAACATAAGTCTTTGTCTAGAACTCTCCATCCAGCCACTATATCCATGAATGTCAGATTTTATGTCACTGAATGATACTGCCTGGTCTCTCAGCCACCTCACTCTAAGTTCACCATGACAATCCCAGATGCATGATCTGTCTCATATGATCTGAGAGCGCCTATCATGTTTCTGGCAAAATGAAATTTTATTTTCCAAAGCACTAACACACTGTGAGAATGAACCCATTAATACTTGCTTGTCAGGTAAGGACCAGTAATGGTCTGTGAATGCAAAAGAATCATGTACAAGGTTGCATACACAAGCATGCAGATGATTTTTCTCTAATAATTTTTTTCTCTAATAATTTCAGGCACATATTTTTGCAAATTAAATATTTTTTTTTATCTTTTTTCTTTTTTTTTTTCCCTGAAGACTGTTGCACATACAGGAATAGTTACTTTGGGAGTGTAATTTTCAAATCCAGTAATTTGAAAATTATTATATTTAAAAAATTACAAAATATCTTAAGTCTGTTAGGAGGTTTCATTTAGGGGCAATCACTACCACTTGCAATTTAGCAGAATAGGTTCCTGAAAGGTGAGAATGACCTTTCTTGATTGAACAACTCATGGTTATTTCTCTGCCAGTGGGATGAGGAATACTTTATGTGATGCAGCTGTTGAACATCAGAGAACAGTAAATTACTCTAACTACTCTATTTTCCAGAGAGTTGAAGGGGTTTCTTTTAATATATTTTTTTAATAAAGAATTATTGTTCAAACTGGCTGCAGTTGGAAATCTCCTGTTAACAGCCTTAGAAAATGGAAGCTTCGGACACAGAATAGCTGGTATTAATACAAGCATATTACTACAACTGTGTCTAAGCCAAATCAAGGAAGGAGAAAAAGTTATTTAAATTCTGCCTTTGTTCAATTATTGGGTTTTTTTAATGCTGATAGTTTGAAAATGGAAAAGTCTGGATTGAAAATGTGCTAGTACTACAAGTAACTTTTACATGGACAACCCTTGTAACAACAGGACTTTTAACTGCTGTTAGTAGGCCAGGCTCAAATTATTGAGACAAAATTTCCTTTAAATATTAACAAGATTTTAAATAATTTGGTCTCTGAAACAAATATTCCAAATCCATCCTTAAAGAAACAGTTGGAAGGAGTATAATGAGAAGATATAAATAAATAAAGAAGAATTTGAGCAGAACCTAAGTGCACAATAACATCATTCAATCCCTCCTTTTTGCCCTTTCCTTTTTCCTCGGCACTTAGTCTTACATGTGCTTGTGCTATTCAGATAGCACTTCACTTGGAACGAACCTGAATAAACCCCTTTAAAATTTCTTAGGACTGACTTTCTGCACAATTCTAGAAACACAGTCCTTGAACAGACTATTTACTACTTTAAGAAGGCACAGGAATTAGGAGAAATAATTCCTACATGCTCTGAGGACCCTGGTTTCAGATTTTCCATGGTTCCCTCCAATAGGATCAGGTACCTTTCAAAACAAAGCCATATTTATGTGTTTTTAAGAACGATGGTGATGACGCTAACTCCAAATAGAGAAGTCTTATCTAGAGGTTACAGAACACTCTCAGAAATATGTAGACATGAACTAAATTCTCTCCTCAGACTCAGAAGGGTTAAAAGCTGTTTAGAAAATGAAAATTCTTTGTAGAATTTCTTTAAAGAGAGCTCATTTTTTAATTCCTATCAGTAATTACAAGACAAATTAATTTTGTTATGGTTATATGAATAAATGCTTATGTATTTCATCATCATCATCATAGTATTTATTTTTCTTGTAACTTTCACCCACCTCTTTTTTTACCTGTTTCTTTAGGTGGAAAGAAATAATTTCCAAAAATCTAGAAATTGTAGATTCTTCACTTTAAAAAGATTGCTGAAAGTGGGAATTTCAAAGGAGATTAAATTACCAGCTTCAGCAACTTTCAATTAAATGTTTACTTAGTTCCTTAGGTACTTTTTAAAATCCTGTCTTTCATAATAATTTAGACACTTGCATTAAAGTGGCAGGCTTTTAGAAGCAGTGAGTAACGAGAGTTTCCACTGACTTCAGTGGAAACTCATTGCCTTGGAAAGTAAGGCCATTTTTAAATCAAAATGTTGGAATTCCAGAACTCAGATATGAAGATTTAAAAGTTGAGGACTGAGAAGTCTTAGTAACCTGTGAATTCAGAAAAAAAGACCACCATGAATAAATAAAAAAATTTAAAGTTGCTCTTCAAAACATTCTGCAGTGAGGTGTGGAATGAGCAGACAGTGGTTTGTCACATGCTTCTTATGGGGGAAAACATGAAAGAACAAGTATTGTGAAGCTATTCTGAATGTGCTATTCTAGTCTTATGTCTAAAAGTTGATTCTTTTGATAGGAAGTGAATAACAGAGGTTGAGTGGAAGAGAGAATGTCTCATTAAGTAATTTTATCTTGATTTTCTCAGGAACTGAGACTTATGTGAGCATGTTATCTTGTCTGTTTGTGCATATTCAATCTCTTTTTTTTTTCCAGGTAATTTACCAAGTTCAGCTACATTTTTTTAGCAAATTGTCAGGCCTCTATGATTCATTAAAATATGCACCCTAATGAGGGAGACTGATTGCATCATTGTTCTTATTTAGGTAAAATATGCCTCATGCAAGAAGGAGGAAAAAAATCTTACAAATATTCTCACACTGGAAAAATTTAAAACGAAAATCATAACTTACTATACACAGTAGTCAGTTACCGTGACTGAAGAGTAGAATCACCTGTGAATTTCAAATCAGAGTTTTATGATCACATATAATTAACTGGGAAAATCATTCGATTTAATCCATTAAAGAGAAGGCTTTAGTTAATAAAGATGGCTACAGACATCTCAGCCTATCTGAGAAACATTAGATTGTTTAGTGAACAAGATCTTAAAACTAGCACATGGAGACAACAGTAACACAGTCAAAACATGCTAATACTGACTCTGCTAGAGAAGGTTCTGCACAGATATGCCAAGGTGGGCACAGGTGCATCCCCCCTGCCCTCTCCAGCAGCTAGCTGCAGACAATTTAATTATTCAGACTTTCAGACTCTGCTCCACACAACCACTAGCTCACTTTCCCCAGATATAATTGGAAAAGAGAACTGAAAGTGTAAAAGTGAGAAAAGTGGGTTGAGATAAAACCAGTTTAAGAGGTAATGCGATTAAAAGCAAACAAATGAAACATTTTAAAGGTAAGGCTGCACATGCAAGCAAAGAAAAACAAGGAATTCTTTCACAACTTTCCATGGGCAGGCAGCTGTTCAGCCATCTCTAGGAAAGCAGGACTTTATCACTCATAGCAGTGACTTGGAAAGACCAACACCATCACTCTAAATGTCCTTTGCTTCCTTTTCCTTCCCCCAACTTTATATGCTGAGCATGATGCCATGTGGTGTAGGATACCCCTTTGATCAGTTGGGGTCAGCTGTTTTGGCTGTGTCCCCTCTGGCTCTGGCTGTGCTCCCTCCCGCCAGCCTTCTGACTGGTTGGGTGGTGTGAGGATCAGAAAAGGCTTTGGCTCTGCGCAAGCACTGCTCAGCAATAATGAAAATATCTTTGAGATATCAACAGTGTTTCCAGCACAAATCCAAATCACAACCCCATACCAGGTGCCGTGAAGAAAATTAACTCTATCCCAGAAAAACTATCACACCCATTGAGCTCATGACTTCTCAGTCCAGTTGCTGGCTCTCAGATTTGTTACCCTACTCACCTGCTAGTCTGGCTTCGCATTTGTGCTCACACAGAGGCTCTGAGAAGAGAGCACACAGGAAATGTTATATACAGTATTGATTCATACTATAGGGCAGACTGCAGTGATCAAGCACAAGGCACAGTCAGAGAGGAAAGCACACTGACCAGCCACCTGTTCACATGCAACTCAGGGCCTCTACCCTCTTCTTCCTTTGTTTTTCAACATTTTGTTGTCCCCAATCCACCTTTTACTGCCTTGGGTGTTTCAGCCCAACTGTAAGTCTTGCACATTTCTGCCAGATCTCTGAGTTTCACTTGGTTTGCTTGATTTAGTCAGGCAGCCTAATGAACTGCAGCCACCATAGGCATAGCTGGTATGCTCCTACCCTCAGAACCAAAATCAACCTAAAAACCTACCCTGTCTGTTACCTACTAAGGACAAAACTAGTACAAAATAGAACTTCTGTTGTAAATTCCACATCAGTCATGAGTGGATGTCTATAAAAAGCTGAGAAGCTGATGCAAAGATGCTATTCCTTATTTCCCTTCATAAGACAGCGTTAAAAGGCAGTTAAGAATGCACTCAACTTTTTCCGAATTTCCCTTTATATGTAAGCAATTTCTGCATTTCTTTCAAGGACAATATCTGATTGCTTTCCTACCCATTTACAATTTGAGCAATGGTTAGCAGGAAGCAATACGGCCTAATTAGAAGAATTTTGAATGAGAATGTGGCCCAGATATTGAAAAAGTTTTTGCAGACAATCTAGAGCATTCATTTACTGATAACATATTTTCTTAGCCATAATTTGTCTGAAATAAATTGCATCAGCACTTCAGCTATAAATTCATATTTTAAAGCACGTTTTATGACTGATTATCATATCATATCATAAAATACACCCATAATAAAAAAATCTTACACTTATGACCCAGTTCCATCGTGAAATAACCAGAGTTTTAAAATACATCTGTCCTTTTCTATTATGTTAAATAGAGCACAACAATACCTACAGAATCTGAGGGCTGAAATAGGTTCTCAAAGAAGTGAAGTATACATAGGTATCATCTGGCCTGGTAATGAAAAATATAACCAATGTATGCCACAGGGTGAGTGGTAAGTGTAGGATAATTTCTACCTTCTTTGAACTACGTCCACTAAATGGATGTAGTTATGGATGCCAAAGAATCAGGACAATGCACTCAGGCTGAAGGATTGTTTTCTAAGGCTACATAAACTCATAGAACTTCGCAAAGCAAAGCTGTGCTCCCCCAGGGTTGTATTCACAGTGTTGTGCAGGACAGCATAGACTGAAAAAAACAGTAAATATACAGCTGCCTGCAGTTGTGGACTCTGAGGATAAAGGGGTGAAGTCTTCAAACTCAGTCTTCAATGGGTTTAGACTTTCCCTGCTGCTACAGGTCTATATACTCAAGTGTAGCCAAGGATTTGCCATTTTTTCAGAGCAATGTCATAATTATACCAAAATTGCCACTGTGTACATAACCTTTCCCTTCAACCTTGTGGAGAAGTTTACGTTAGAGCTTTGTAGCCATCCTTAACGTTCAGGTAGAGGAGTAATTCTATTAAAAAGTCATGCTTAATTTTGTCATTATATAAACCCAATGTAATGCATTTTTAAAAGCATTTTTAATGAATAAAACATGCCCTCTGTTTAAATGAAGAATACTCTCTAGTAAAGCTTTCTGGAAAGCAGCAGTTAGAAAATTTAACAATATTTCTTCTCACCTTCCTTTAACTATTGATATATTCAAATGATAACACCTTGTAAATAAGTTATTTCAGGATGAGACTGTCAAGAATGTATTAGGCATTTTCAGTTCTTTTGAAAAACTGAATAAACACGTCATATATTTTATTATTTAAATAAATCATTTTTTCAGAAAGACTGCTTAACAAAGCAGTAATCAATATATTGTAGATTTTGAAAATGAATCCTTCAGATGAGCATATATTCCCAGTGTTCAATCAGAAAGCTAGACCAGGATGAGAAAGCATGTCTCCCATGCCCCAGTGTTATAGCCTACCAATCATTAGTTTAGTACATCACAACAAAACAACAACAACAACAAAAAAGACCTTGTAGTGCTCAGATGTACTTTTTTTTTTTTACATAGCAAAAAATCAACATACTAATGATAAATATCATTTAAGGGGGTATCTTGGAGTGAAACATGCATAATTCTGTTTCTTAAATAGGATAACATATTTTAGGCACTTTGCAGCACCTTTAGCCTTAGATCACCTTAATATATGTTTATTGTGACAGAAAAACAGGCCAGGCTAAAAGATAAAGGAAAATAGCAAACAGAGATTCAGTGTTTCACCCAAGTTACACACAAAAAAGATTAATCATATTGTAGTAACCTGAAGTTATTTAGAACTTTTTATGGTGTCATCTAATCCAGTTCAGAACAATTTCAGGTGTCAGCAACAAGCTATATATAATTTTCAGGCATTTGTATCATGTATTTTTACTAAGTTTTAGGTTCATACAGTGTTAAAAATAAATATATTTTGCTTTACTAGAACTGAAATAATCTTAATGATTATTTTTATAATCAGATATAGTAAGACATAAATTTCTCATCAAAGGTATCAAAAATCCATCTGTGGGAGGGAAGAGTTGCTTACCAGCTCATTAAATGCAGGAGATAATTTCTAATGAAAGAGTTTCATTTTTGTATTCCTGAATTTAGCTAAGACTGTGGATATCTGTCCACATACTGAAGAGATGCAGTAAGTGACTATAAATTTTACAGCAGCCTAATTCACTAGCAAGAGCTTAGGAATGACATGGAATAAAACATGTTAAATATGTTTTAGTCATGCTGGTCTAAAACTACCAAGTTGTAGGGATTTTTTCTCATTAAAAAATACTGTATTTGTACTATTTTGATATTGCAGAGTTGGAGTGGATTTGTGCACACAGGTTTTAGTAATAGAGGGGGCTACAGGGGTGGCTTCTGTGAGAAGCTGCCAGGAGCTTCCCCCATGTCCAGCAAAGCCAATGCCAAATGGATCCAAGACAGACGTGACCTTGGTCAAGGCTGGGCCAATTGTAAATGGTGACAGTGCCTCTGTGATAACAAGATGAAGGAGAAGGAGGAAAATAAAACAAAAAATTGCACTTATGTAATTGCAGCCAGAGAGGAGTAGGGTGAGAACGTGAGAGGAACAGCTCTGCAGACACCAAGGTCAGTGCAGAAGAAGGGGAAAGAGGTGCTCCAGGTGCTGGATCTGAGATTCCCCTGCAGCCCGTGGTGAAGACCATGGTGAGGCAGCTGTGCCCCTGCAATACATGGATGTCCAGGGGGATGCAGAGATCCACCTGCAGCCCGTGGAGGAGACCCTCACTGGAGCAGGTGGATGCCTGGGAGGAGATTGTGACCCATGGAAGGAAGGCCTGTGGAGGAGCTCACCCTGGAGCAGCCTGTCCTTGAAGAACTGCATCCTGTGGAAGAGTGACCCACACTGCAGTAGTTTGTGAAGGTAGACTCACTGGAGAAGTTAATGGAAAACTATCTCCTGCAGGAGGGACCCCAAGCTGGAGTAGGGGAAGGACTCCTCTCCCTGAGCAGCAACAGAAACAACCTGTGATGAACTGACCATAACCCCCATTCCCATCTCCCTTCACTGCTGGGGAGGAGGCAGGGGTGGGAAGAAGGTGATCTTAAGGTCTTATTTTACTTATCATTATCCTGCTCTGATTTAGTTAGCAATAAATTCAATCAATATCCCTAATTCTAGCCTGCTTTGCCTCTGACATTATTTGGTGAGTGATCTCTCCCAATCCTTATCTCAACACATGAACCACATTTTGTCTCCCCTGTCCAGCTGTGGAGGGGAGTGATAGGGAGGCTTTGCTGAGTGTCTGTCATCCAGCCAGGGTCAACCCACTACAAGGGGTTTTTTTTCACCCCCAATGGCAGGGTTCAATTTTAATTATAAATTACCTGACAAAGTTGTTTCTTACATTAACATGAGTTTTTCACAATTATGTTTTACCTTGCCACCTTTTTTGTGTAATTTATCTACTTCAGGCCCTCAGTTAATAAAAATTTCATTAATGTTCAAATTAAATCAGCTGATATCCTCAACTCATGTTTCACTTGTCAAGTAAAATTCCAGAAGGTTTAATGAGTCAGAAAGAATAGAATTTCCTAATTTGGTAACTATTGCAAAATCACCTCCAAAATTTAGAAATTTTTATAATGATGGATCTAATTTAGCTTTACAGGGTCAGTTATGAACAATGTCTGCCTTTGAGATAAGAAACTGACTATAAAACACATATATGATTAATAATTTATGGTATCTATAAGGAAAAGGTTTCATCAGTCCTAAGGTTGGTTCCCTCAGTACTTTCTTCTAACCATGCTGTTAGCAGCACCAAAATATGGGGTCAAAGAATTTCAGGTATAGGACAATAATACCAAAATTTTTTCCTGACTGATTCTTATCACATGTGGATTCTTGTTAATGAAGCAAGAATTACTTTAAACTTCTAGTTTGAAATATAAATTGTCTATTGACATTAAATTGATTAAAACACTAGAGACTAAATAATAATATCTTAGACATTTCACTAAGATATTAGAATAAGGTATAATACTATTTATAAATAAATCACCAAAAGTATATAATGTCTGGAGGCAATAGTCTTCCTACCTTATTAAGAATTCTAATCTACTGAGTCATACACTTAATAATTAATTATTTAGCCTTTCTCTGACTTGAAAGAATCCATCCACTCTGATGTTGCTTTCACGCCCATTTTTTCTATCATTCTACCTTTCCAACATTTCTATAATAGAAATTATTTTTCATCAAAGTAGATATTCACTCAAATACAATCCATTTTTGCATTTGAAGCCAGCACACTCATATACGGCAAGTAATCATCAGACCTCAGTTCTTCATTCTTTCTAGTAATCATGTGTCTCCAGAGGCATCAAAATACTTGTCAACTATGCTACTAAATTGGGTCAAGTAATGTTAAAAACATCAAAGCTGGGCCTGTATCCCCCAAAAATAATTCCTTAAAAACCTCATTTTATGAATCTGTATAATTGTAGCTTAAAAACATACACAGAAATATGCCATCTTTTCCCATGGGATGCCTTCAGGACTTTACAATGATCTTTCAATCTTGAAGCTGTTCCAATTTATATGAAGACAAAATGATTCAACAAATTTACTGTAAAATTTACATAAACACCTTTTTTTTTTTTTCTTTCTCACTGTTTCGGAGCAGAAATTCTGCATCCAGAATGTAGAACTATTGTTAACATATTAAGGTAAACTGACTCACAGGAATGATCAAGATATATATTTCAGCATTTCTTCTACTGATATAATTCAATTTTCTCTGACTTGAACAATTTTTCATAACTTCTCATTTTATCAGTTTCTTTCAATATTGTGTAACTGATTTGAAATTACAAAATAGCCATTTCAAGCACAGTTGCATTACTGCCTCACAAAATTGAACTTTTTCTTTTATTTTCAATTTGTTTTCCCCCCAAATTAAACCGAGCATCCCCTCCCCTCCCTGTCCCCCCCAACAATGTCATAGAAACATAGAGTGGCTTGTGAAGGACCTTGAAGACCATTTATTTTCAACCCCCTTGCCGTGGGAAGGGACACTTTTCACTAGGCCAGGTTCCTCAAAGCCCCATCCAGCCTGGCCTTGAACATTTCCAGTGACGGGATATCCACAACATCTCTGGACAACCTGTTCCAGTGCCTTACCACTCTCACAACAAAGAATTTCTTCCTCATACTTACACCAAACCTACTCTCCTTCAGTTCAAAGCCATTGCCTTTTGTCCTGTCTCTACATGCTCACATAAAAAGGATGTTCCCATCTTTCTTGCAGGCTCCTTTCAGGTCATGAAAGACCACAGGTCATCTTGAAGCATTCTCTTCTGCAGACTGAGCAAACATAATTCTCTTAGTCTTTACAGCAGAGCTGCTCAATCCCTCTAATATTGTTGGAGTCCCTCTTCTGGACTCATCCAACAGGTCAATGTCCTTCTTGTGTTGGGGACCCCAGAGTACTCCTCATGGAGTCACACAAGAGTGGAGAGGAGGTGCAGAATCCTCTTCCTTAACCTGATGGCTCTGTTGCTTTTGGTGCAGCCCAGGAGGCAGGCATAACTTTCCAGCAGTGCTTGGTGACTTCCAGCTTCTCTTAATTGCCCATGCTTCATGCATTCATGTGAAGGTACCTCAGCTGGGCTTTCAGCTCTGTTGCCTTCCTACAGGAACACCCCTTAACTCCTTTGAGATATTTCCCTGGTGTTTCTCTGTTGGCTTCTGTTACCTCAGGAGTCCCTGGCTCATCTCTCTAAGACTGCAAATGTGCTCCGGTGTGGCCAGCACATTTCAGAGTCAGTGGCAGAGGGTCCTCACTAGCACCTGTCCTTCTAACCCTTCCATATCACCCCACAACTTGCCAGGGACAGGTTCCCTGGGGGTGGCTTTTGTCCAGGGGGGATGGGCATGGTCCCTGCTGGCTCCACCCATGCGAGTCAGAGCTGCCTTTGAGTCACAACTCCACCACCTCCTGTGTGGGAGGTGAGGTTGGGGTGGCTGCCTCTGCTCTGGTTCTGAGGTCTTGCTGGGTAGGAAAGCTCACCTGCCTTCCACAATGTAATCCTCAGCTCCAGAGCACTTTATCTTTGAAACATATACTTTATTACACACATATATGTGTGTGTGTGTGTATGTGTGTGCATATACATGTGTGTGTGTGTGTATATATATATATATATACACACACATACACATATATATATATATATGATGTATGATGTATTTCTTCAAGAGATAGGAGGGCATTTAAAAAATTACTATCTTTTTCAGGAAGGTATAGCAATACGGAAATTAAGGGACATGCCTGGGTTCACTATTAGTTCTATAAATAGATTTAGATGGATTTTCACACTCTCTCAGGAAGTAAATTCACAAATGGCCTTATCTAATTCTCATTCAAATCAATAGCAGCCTTTAGTAGGCTTTGAGACTAGTCTATTTAATCTTTCTGTATCTCAGTTATTCTGCTGTAAACGGAGGATATCTCCTTTAATCACAGAAGAGAAGTGAGCATGAATGTTTAATAATTTATTAAGAGTCAAACAGTGCTCAGAGATAGGCCATAAAAGCAAACTCCTTTCTACATCTATTACTGAAAATATTGCACAAGGTCCAGCTCAACTAAGTTTTGTGCCCCAGCTGAGGAAAAAGGAACATCTCTCAGATGACCCTGAAAACTCCTATCCTTCTTTGATGGGGCAGGAAACTCAGGTGTCTTACAGGCACTGCTTCAAAACAATGCCTAAAGGGAAGTTATTTGGTAGCATGGTTCTCCTACTTTATGTCTAACCATCCTTTCTAGTTATCTCTATATACTAGAGACTTGAGTCATGATCCCAAATACACCCTCTGTTCAGCTGGTGCTCTTGTTCTATTGTCACACAGTCACTGGATGGGAAGCAGAAAATGCTTTGCCGACATTGATAAGCACTGCCAGCAACTATCTAATCTCTCTCTGCAAATACTGGGTGGTTTCATTCATTATTCTTATTCAGTGTGGCTCCTGGCTTTTGATATCCTTTAATATGGCTGAGTATTATCTGGATGAGTATGAGCAGGCACAGCCCAAAGCCAGCCCAGGCAGTGTGCCAGCAGGGAAAGGTATTCTGGACCAAAGGAAAGTGTTCAAGGATGTGCCTTGCTCCCATGCAAGTTAAGCCCCACAGCTGCACCCAGACTGCTCTCAAAGCAACAGAATGAGCAATTTATGGTCTAAAACTGGGTATTAGAACTGCCTAAGCCATGGGAAGAAATTGATGTACAGTTCACAATTCTCATAAAACTTTGTTTCAGGGCTCTTGATATGTTCATGTTACAGAACAGATTCGGTACTCAGTGCTGACTGAGACTTTTTGTTAAAGCTCCTAACACCACTCTTGATCTTATACAGGGTTCTACACTGGACTTTTTATTGAATCATGGAAAAAAAAACCAAACATGCTTTCTCATCCACTGGGGTAAAAGTAGATAAAGATAGTACAATCAAAAATTCAATGTTTAGCTAAGCAGTCTACCAAGACAGTTAAAATAAAACTGCTGTTTAAAAATAAAATTTTAATTGTATTCAGATTTGCAGCTAGCAGTAATTCAATGTAGAACACCTCGTTATAAAATAATAAGGTAAATTGATAATATCTTTGCACTTTGATAGCAGATGCAATTTGATATTAAATTAGAGTGCTTTCTTGAAATCCAGGTATCCCACAGTGCTTAGGGTCTGTTTAACATTTAAAACAGCTATGCATCTGTAGCTCTGTATCTTCATGCATTTTTTTCCCAGTTATTTCATTATTAGTTTTACTGCTTCTTTTTCAAGTACACTCATGAGACTAGTAGCCAGATTGAGAAATCTACAAATACCACAATGCATCACTGAAAATACTAGAACCTGATAAAGAACATTTTATAAGTCTGGGTTTTTTCGGTTAGATTTTTTACTTCAAATAAAACAAGGGTAAGTTGATAACAGAGTTGATAACACTGTACTTAAAATGATTAATTAAGCTGGCTGAACATAGGTACTAAGTTTGCAAAAATTATTTAATCATCATATAATTCAATGACTAAGATTGTTATAATTAGTAGATGTTACTTTCACAAAAAAACCCTGCACTTATATGAAGAAAATAAAAACTGTTCAGACTACAAGGTCAAGCTTTGACAAAAAGACATCTACCTTGGGGGCTTTTGGTTAAAAATAAAACAAAATATTTCAGCTTTAGTATTATTAAACATAAATTTGCCAATTACTGGTTTACAATCAAATTTTCTTTCTAGAAGAGGTTTTCTTTTTACATTTATGTGGACTTGAAAATGTACCATTTCAAAAATAATAAAATGTTTTATTAGGTACATTTTTACAACTTGAGCTGCCAGAGTGAAAAAGTGTGTTAGAAATTTTAATTACTTGCCTTATTGCTCCAATAGTCCAGTATATATGTTTATTGATATCTTTCATTGATATATTGCCTTATTTCCTGAGTTCTAGAGCAGCTGGAGCCTATACTGGTATCTGAAAATTAGGACTTCTCCCAGCATCAATAAAGAAGGGTCATTTCATTTAAAAATAACCATCATTTAATTAATAGTAATTAGATATTTTCCTTTAAATAAGCAGCAAAGGTATAATTAGGGCTTTTTTAGGGAATAAGCCAAATCCTGATAATTATGAAGTTAACTGTGAAATGGAGGTATCTGCATGCCAGACATAGGTTCTCTAGTAGTCTGTGCACAATAAGATCAAATACTATAAATTTGCATAAATCTACTGAGTTATGGATTTATACCATCACAGATCCTAGCTCCATGTTAAAACCTGCTGTTCTTCATAGTAATATGTATATAGAATAGTGAAATATGGGAATAGAGCTATCACTGAAATTTCCATTCATTTGTTGCAATCTTAGTTTTTATCAAAAATGACCAAGTATTTCTCAGACAGAAAAAAAAAAAGGCAAAGAATTCAATAATATATTCTAAGCCAAACCCAAACTCATATCAACCTTTTCTGAAGCCTTAGGGATAACAGAACCCTTTATTTAGAGCTGAAGGGAAGGGATGCCATCCAGAGGGACCTTGACACACTTGAGAGGTGGGCAAATGCAAAGCTCATTAAGTTAAACAAAGCAAAGTGCCAGGTTCTACACCTGCGGTACAGCAATCTCAGACACACAAACAGACTGGGCAGAGAAGGGTTTGAGAGCAGCCCTGTGGACAAAGACTTGGGCATGATGCTTGATGAAAAATCTGAGATGAACCAGCAGCGTGTGCTTGCAGCTCAAAGACCAATTGTATCCTAGGCTGCATCCAAGAGAATGTGGCCAGCAGGTTGAAGGAGATGATTCTCCTACTCTGCTCTTGTGAGACTGCTCCTGGAGTACTGCATCCAGCTCCGGTGTCTCCACCATAAGAAGAACAGGAAACTGTGGCAGCAAGTCCAGAGGAAGGTCATGAAGCTGATAAGAGGACTAGAGCACATCCCTGACAAAGACAGGCTGAGCAAGTTGGAGCTGTTCAGCCCAGAGAAGGGAAGGTTGTGTGAAGACCTCACAACAGCCTTCTAGTATCTGAAGCAGCCTACAGGGAAGCTGGAGAGGGACTCTGTCAAAGCTCTAGTAACAGGAAAAGGAGTAATGGGCACAAATTGATCTTTAAGGTCCACTTCAACCCCTTACCATTCTATGATTCTATGGTACGTCTCATCCTTGAAGAGAGCCATTCCTACAAAAAAGATTGCATAGAACAGCCACTTTATTCACAGACACTGAGTTTATAGAATAAGCAGCAAACTCTTCTAGCAGCCCAAGGATGTGTCTTGCATTGAGATTTGCACCAAAATACCCTGGTCTCAGAGGATATTTATTCCTCTTCCATCTTCTTATTGGAGGTCTGACATGGTTTAATGACCCATTTTGGACTTTTTTTCCCTTTACAAGTGGAGCTGATTTGGAACAAGTGTATCAGTCTTCATACGGCTTTCATACAGGACATTTTTCTCAGGTCCAGGATAGCATTATGTAAAGAAAAAGACTGTGACAGACTTAGGCCTGTCTTCTTCCAATTATTTAACTTTTTTTTTTATGAGCTTCATGAATTTTCTATTCAATTTGTTTTGCTTACTTCTAAAGGTCTTTCCTTGATAGAAAAGAGGTCTTTTAGGAGCTCCTTTATAAGAATAAGAAGAAGCCATATAGTTACAGTACACTCAACCAGGAATACTAAGTATGGCTTAGAGGAATACTATGTCAAGTCACATTTTAGAAAACTTCATGCTTTCCATGACCAAGGTTTTCATTACTGCTTATGGGAGTTCTAGATTTATTCAAATTTTCTACTTTACAGAACACATCAGAAATAATGCAAGGGATCCAGACATAACTAAACTGTTTAATAATAACTAAACTGTTCGGACTGGAGAACTGCTTTGCTCACTGTAGATTAGAGCCTGGCTGTGACAAAGAGATCAAACATGCACAGTTAAAAAGTTAAGAGGATAGTTCACAAAAAAAGAAAAGCCAAAAGGATAGCACAGATATTTTTTAAGTCTTCTCTGGACAAGCTTTTCTTCATCCTTCTAATCAGACGTAGACTAACAGATTATCAGCCAATATCACATACATAGTACTTCTCTCCACTTGGTAATTTTGGTATGCATTACAAGTCAAAATATATGCTGTAGAGAAACTATTTTATGTTTTGTCTTTACTATGATCTGCTCTGTATTGCTTTTATCTGATAAAATCAGACAGCAGTTCAATAACCAGTTTAAATCTAGTTTTCTATCAATTATTTTATGTCTGATAAAACTGTGGTAAATTACAATTAATAAGTAACCTTGTATTTTGCTCCAATGTAAGTATTGTTTCTTAAATTGTAAAATAATGTCATCTGTCATGTAAATGAAACAAATAGAATTATAGTATGTCACTCTCAGTTTAATCCATTCTTAATTTGCAAACTCATGAATTTACATATACAGTTCTGTAGTCTTGTAAATTGCTTTTTGAAATTGGTTTTTGAAATAACCTGCTTTTTTTTTCTGCCTCACATTACTGTACTGACTGAAAATTATTTGCATCATGAGATGACAAAGGAAATTCATGACATCTGACCACAGTGGTCTGGTACTGCTTCCTTCTTTTTGCACAGATTTCATAATATAAATGCATCTCACTGGCATTAGTAGCTGTCTACATTGATACAGAAATTCTAGGACATGTGGTAGGGTTAAATTACTCTCACTTAATAACCACTTTTAGGTTGTTTCTTTTTTTCACATACACACACTAACTGGTCCCTTAATGCATCATTTAAGATCTCTGAAATGGCAATGCTCTGTTAATTTCCTTAATTCGGCCACTTTAAAAAATTAGAAATGTAGAAGAAGTTTAAGTCACCAGCAGCTGAGGGAATAAGTAATGTTGTGTAGTTTCCACAATCTATGTAAATGTTTTCTCCACTGGTTTAATAGGAGCACTTAGCTTATGCAGTAGCTTATACAGGTTAACCACCATTACACTCACTAAAACCATGAAGTAGGGTTGTTTTTTTGGGTTTTTTTGTTTTTTTTTTTTTTTTGCAATTTAGGATATTAGGTAATTCATATTATTTGAAGCCTGAGATAAAGGTGGGACAGTTCTCTATTGAGCAATCAAACAATTCCATTTCCCCCATGTTAGACATTAACCTTTTTTCTGTTTTAAACAAGTGATTCGCTCACAGTCCCAGTACCTACATGTTTTTCTTCTTTATGTTTTTTGCTAGACTTTAATCTTTCTCTTTTACAATTTTTATGGGAGGTAATGCTGTCCTCTGTGTTATGTTCTTTGCAACTTTCTTAATAATTGTATTATGAAGAAATAATGAATTTTATTAAGTTAATGATATATGTAAGTTTTGACTATTCAGCTAAAAGTATTTTGGATCTAAAAAATGGTGAAATAATGATAATAAAATAATTTTTAAATAATTTAAGGACATATTATGAACTTCTTTTACACCCAGTATTTAAAGAACATTCCTTTTGCATACTTTTCAAGAATGCCTGAATGCAGTTTTGCAGATTTCAGACATGAAAATATGATGGTTTGCAGAATATATCTTTCTGTTTCTCCTGCTTATACATTATCTGCTTTACAGTGCAACATTTGGCCATGTGTAGCATAAAAACAAAATCTTTTTTCTTAACAGGACTGATGCCATGGGGCAAAAAAGGAGCATCTATTCATGGACACTGCTGAGATCGATTTATGTAGTACACCAAGCAGGGCTGTGTCAGGAATGGCTCAGCATTCACACACACACACATGGTACACCCATGCACATACTGTAGTGGGGCACCAAGGAAAACATTTTTGCAAGTAGGTTGTGATTTCAGTCCAAATATAGGCGGGGTATAATCATAGGCCTTGATTGTAGAGACCTATATGTTAGTACCTGAGTGACTGCTTTGTAAGCTGAGCATATACTCTGGTGTCAGCATGCATTGCCTTTAATTGTGTCCTGTACCAGCTCATTCTTAAGCAGAGGTGTAAGAACACAGTGCCTGACGTGAACTTCCATATACCACATGGAAAGTTGGGTATTGTACAGGTAAAAGATTGATAGCTTTGCTCACTTGGAAAAGTATTTAAAAAAATGTGAGAAACAGTGGGGCTGACCACCTGGACCACAGGTGGGAACTCTGAGCAGCATGCCATAGTCAAAAAACAGATTCTCATCCAGCAGTGCAACAGACACCATTCCCAGCATTGGGTGGGACATAAGATTGCTATGATATTTTCTATAATTTCTATTGTTTGCACAATAAAATAAATAAACCTGTGTTTTTCTAATTGAGATCCCAAAAGAACTGGTACTGAGTGGGAATTAGCTGAGACAGCCATGGCACCATTTCAGTAGGTTGGCTTAGAGGAGCCTGAGGAAACACAGTGATCACCCCAGCCATGCTCACTGTCAAAGTGCCCAGCAGCTCAGCCCTGACATGCATTTTTTTTCCCCATACACTGTCCTTGAGGAGTGGTGGGTTGCTGCACATGTCATTAATCAAGTCAGACAGTGGTGATATCACTCTACACCTTTCCAGCAGTCTCAGGCAGTGTTGTTCTGACATCACTTGGTCCAGGGTCCCTGCCAGGGCTCATCCCACTCAGTTCATTTTTATGTTGTCCTATATGCTGCATCTTACACTGTTTAGTCATAACTCGTGGTCAAGTCAAGGTTGTAATGTTCTTGTGATAATCACCTGGAGGCCCTTTTCTATTAATTTTTAAGTCTTCATTGCAAAGCCTAAAAAAATACTTGGAAGTAACCTGCTTTCATTATAATCAAGTAATCTTTTTAATGAATGATTGTTCACTTGGTAATGAGAGCAAGTCAATGCAATGCCTGGTAACTGTCAGTCAGGTTTGATTGCAGCACCAATTTGATCAAATTGCAATTGATGAGTATATCCAGTCTAAGTCACTTCACATGCCTGTTTCCAGTTTTAGAAATCTATTTGGATGAGTGAAGGAATATTAACACTAAAAGTAAACAAGAAGATGATTAGATGGGCAACAGATTTTATTCTCCTGCTATAGGTACATTGATACATCTTTTTAAGAACTTGTAGTAGAGAGCAGATTGACAGCTTTATTGGTTTTATGTTGGATTACTTAAGTTATATTTCTGACAACAAGAAATGAAAAAAAACAAATTAAACTATTCATCCATTTTCAAGAACTTGTTAAATATACTTGCAAAGCTGATCTTTCCAAATCAGAAGAAAAAAATAGTGTTGTCTATCAGTCACATGAATTTTGTCTACAAAATGAAACAAATCTGCAGCTTGAAAACTGACAGCTGAGCAAACAAGCACTGCTACAAAATCAACAATTTTATTTATATACTTGTAAAGGTTTGCAATTGTGTGGGCTGCAGAGATTGTTCTTTCTCAGAGCCTAAATCTACTTTAAAAAAAACCCAATACACAAAACTAACAAAACACACATACCCCTCGATAAACCCTGAAGCTTGTCTACCCTACAAATTCAGTCCTAATTCTACACTTATGTAAGGAAAAAAAAAAAATCAAAGAGAAGGTATGCCTTCAGGTATTGAAGCAATTTTCTTGGCTATGGATGCTTAATGTCACTCCACCTCATTTTTCCTTCACTCCTCCCCCACCTCTCATTACAGTTGCCCCGATTACTGTTTGACAGCAATCAGGGCAAGAAATGCTTTTGGAGTGCTGGCAGCATGGAAGGAACACCAGGGGACCTCTCTGATGCTGAGGTCTAATAGCTGAGATTCCCCTGCCTCTCCCTTCTAGGTTGGAAGATCAATATAGGAATTTCTGCTCATAGCCATCAATTCACATTAAACTTTCAGGTCTATTTCCCTTTAAGACTTGTATGTCTTTGAGAAACTTAAGAATTCTGACAATGAATCATAACTTTTTAGGCATAGACATGGTTACAGATGAACTACTTGACTTTAAGTGGATTATTTTTGCATCATTTTGTTTTTCATTTTCATTGAAATATTAGCATAATGTTACAACATTAAATCTCAGTCACCAAATTCTATCAGCAAAGAACTTGAGACAGAAATTAAATCCTCAAATTGTCTAACAGTTTGGAATTATAGCAATTGGATTAAATAATTTCTTCCCTCCCTAAGAACATTCAGAATAATTTCACAACTAAATATTGAAAGTTTCTCTGTCGTGTTTCACTGGAAATCATTGCTGATGATGGAACAGTATGGATGCTCTTTTTCATCATTGAGTAAAATTGCAGTTAAAAAACACCAAAGCAAGTTTCTTTCAATTGTAAAACTTTGGCAATTACTTATGTGAAAGACTATTTCTTATTTATAATATAACCCCTTAAAGATTCTATGCTACAGTTAGTATTATTATTTCAGGTCCATTAGTGCTAAGTTTCATTTTTAAAGGTCTCTCAGGGCAGCTAAAATAATAGCCAAAAATTGAAGACATACACCACTAATGAAGTCTGTTTCATAACCTCAGAGCTATGTTCTTGCACCATTTTGACAAAAAAATAATTACTTTCTTTATTTTACCCAAAGGCTAAACTTCTAATATAAGAAAAAAGAGAGTGGGGAAAATACACATTGAATTAAATGTGCAGAATAGGGAAAAATAGAATGACATAATGCTTAATAGTAAGCCTATAAGTGCTAACTGAAACTATTCATATACTCACCAAAAAGAAGTTGAGTAGAATTGTTTGCTAGTTTTCCAGTAAACACTATTTTCAAGACAGAGAAAATGCACACACACACACATACATATATATTTATATGCTCATTTTTATTTTAATCAGAGTGAATGATTAATGTCACTAATAAGAAATATTATTAGAACAAAGTAGGCTTGAGTTCTGGTTAGTAATGTATATTTTTTTTTTCATAACAGGTATTACAGTCTGATATAAAATTTCACATGCTGAATTTTATCAATATCATTTTGAGAGAGGGGTTTTTTTTAGCTGTAATTACAAGAAGATGTTTTTTTTATTTTGTTTTTCCTCCTTACCTCAAAAGGAATTCCAAGGTTTTGCAGTTTTTAAGAGGGGTGGCTACAAGAACGGACCACAATAATCAATGATCTCTAATCCAAAATGTATTTGCTAAGAAGAATAGATATAACATGTGGTTATTGATCTTTATTTTCAGATTTCTGCTCTGTGGCATGCACAAAACAACCCCTCTGGTCCAGAGTAGAGCAGCAGCACAGACCAGAGGAGCAAGACTCACCCAGGGTCAGCATGCCAAGCCCTGGCTGATTTGGCTCCTGTGCCAAGCAGGAATCTCCACCTTGGCTCCACCTTGGGCTCATAGCTCTCCCTGCTATGCCAGACAGGCCTGTACCTTTGCTCCTATGCTCCTGCATTTCAACTGCTTTATAGTTATTTTATTTATATCAGCTCACTGGCTTAAATCACCAGTGGCATCTCCCAATGACCACCACCAGATTTTTGTAACCTCTTGCCTCAAATGTGTTAAAAAAGTCTGCAATTATTTATTTTTTCTTTTCCAGCCCATTGCAGGTTAATCTGGTCATTTAGAGGTGGGCAGATCTAGTTGAAGGCTACACATTTTGGGTTGTTCTTTCAGGTAGGCTTCATTATCTGAAATTAGTACTAAAAGTTGTATTCTGCACAGTTTGTGGAGACTGCAGAGCATATTAGTTAGATGAGAGGCATGTTATGAAACCACTGTCAGACAATCCTTTATGTGCCCAATGAGGTCATGTTTTTGTTCAGGGTGAAAAAAATTCTCCAAAGAAGCTGTGAGTTCAACTGATCTAATTAAGCAAATATTAAAACCTTTTTATAAAATTAATCCCAAGCTGGGTCTACGTGCTGAGCTTTAAATCAATTTTAAATCATCTAGAGGTATCCTGAATAAATAGGATCTGAATCTAGCTGTGTTGCTTCCACAGTATTCCCAGAGCTCAGATTATATTTTGAAACATGGTTCATGAGGATATTTTGCATCTTTATTAATAAAAAGATCTGGACATCTTCTAAGGGAAACAAGTCCTTCAAAATTTGGATAGAATACTAGCCATTGAAAGGCAGGTTAATTCCTTTACTGTGTTTAAAATATGGTTTCATCATGGCATAGTATCTACTAGGATATTCCAAAATAAGAGCAGAAAGAAATCAGCAGCCATTTTGATGTGCTCTTTTCAACTTCTGTACAATCAAAATATTACTTTTGATCATGGCTTACTGTCATCAGGGACCCCACCTTTTACTTAGCCACATTATGCCATGTACTGAATTTAAAAAAAAGCCTTACCACAAACCTGGTCAACCAGCTCAATATCTTTCCATTTCTAATCTCTATGTTGAAGAACCAAGTCTATTATTCACAGACTAGAGAGGAAAATTAAATAAAAACTTTTACAGTGAAACATAGCTGTACCTCTATTCAACATTTTTTCCACACTTCTGCTTTAGTCTCTACTTGCATCTTCTCTGAAGGAGACTACAAAATTTCAGAAAAGTAGACATCATGAAGGACTTTCTAGGAAAACAAAAATATTTGGGGAAAATATCTCCATTCAATGATGGGAGAAAGCAAAGAAGCAGAATTCTCTAAAGTTTAATTATAGAGTCATTTTGGCATAAGTAAAATAGCCCAATTACAAAGATTGAAAAATAAAGAGGATACTATGTTGATGCCTGGTAACCTGGAAATCTGTGAAAACCATAAATATATTCCTGTTGATTTTTTGGGGTTTTGGGGGTTTGTTTTTGGTTTTGGGGTGTTTTTTTTGGTTTTTTGTATGAGTGCACCGCAATTAAGTGATTTTTTCAAATTGAAGTTGACATATATGTAAGAAGTAAAAATTTGCTTTAACTACTCTATTTCCTAAAGGTTAGCTTGAAATAAATGAGGTTTCACACATTGAATTAAGGACAGGTCTCCTTGCATTGCAATCATGTGAAAGAGGAAACATCTTCCAGAGTTTCAGAGTCAAAAAATGGATAGAGAACTCATTGCAATTAGAAATAAACTGTTCTGCAGTCAAAGTGTTTCAGACAATGCTACTACTAATTAGGATGGTAAAAAATATTAATGAAAGTACCATATTATAAAAAATGGGCTACAGAAAAGCAACATAGCATTAAATAGAATTTTTTTTTTCTGATTCTTATATAATCTAATGTTTGGAAGTACAATTTTTTTTGGCCTTTTCAAAACTAGATTCCTATGGAGATTATAGATTTTATGCATACTTGCCATATTGGTTATTCTGAAGTTACATCAATATTGAGAAAATTAGGTCTGATACCTTCATATCATGGTCATAATTCCATAATTAACCCTTTAAAAGAAAATAGGTGAATTAAGGCTATAAAGATATAGGAATGAAACAAAACAGATTTTTAAACCAGGGAATCTGGATAAAATACTTTCAGATTTCTCAAGAGGCTGGACTGCAGTTTTTAAATTGCATCTGAACTCTAGTTCCTCACCAAAGAAATTTTAAAAAAAGCAAAAAGAAAGCAAACTTTTATAAAACCAGATACTAATTAAGCATAGTTTTAAATTATTTTTATTAACAAGCTCAAAGATCATCTGAGAAGTAGCTCTAATTAGACCTTTAGTATATTAAGAAAAATCTGTAAATAAGTGTATTAAATCAGAAAAGCATGGTAAAATATAATGCAGTTGGGAAGGAGTGTATGTCAGTATGAATGAAGATCAGGCAATATTCATGTAAAGGTCAGATGTTTTTGAATTATTTAGGGAAGTACCTACAGGGTAGGCTAAGGGTGAAGTCTTTAAATTGAATGAACCACAAAAAAAAAAAATCCAGTATGAATTTTCCAAATTATTAGTAGCCATAGGATTTTCTGCTATTTGACATTTTAAACTTTATCATTTTTCCTTCCTTTACAGAAACAATAGTTAGAGTTTTCTCCAAAATAAGTAAGCAATAAGTAGACAAAAAGCCAAATAATTCTTCTCTACCAACTCTTTATGTGGACAGACACTGGTGACTGTTGCAAGCTTTGCATTTCAACAATTCCAGAGAAAGTAAGCACACTTGTTTTCAGGGCAGCCCTTAAATTTCCTTGACCTTAAGTGATGTGGCATTAAATCAAGTTACACTAAGGAAACAGCACTGACCATTCTGACAACTGATTTCTCACTTGTGATGGATGAAGACATCTATATACTAATTCTCTTAGATTTACAGCTGTTGTTAGGAACAGGAACCATGGTCTTCTTGAATCTGAACAGTCTTATATGAAGTGAAGGGATTGCCCAAGTGTGCTGTTTTTATTTTATTTTTTTGCCCTTTGAGGATCACAAAACAATTGTTTATCATTTCAAGAGACCTTTTGTCTGAATAAGAGACATAGAAGCTTATGATGAGTGAGTGGTAGGAAAACTTGGAAACGTTACTGGAAAAAATTACTGAGAAAATTTATTAGCAAGTCAATGTAAGTGGTGAAAATTGTTTTTAAAGAAATTGATTTTCAGTAGATTTGGTGAAACAAAGAGAGATGGTTTAAAAAGTTAAACTTTCCTAAACATCAAAACTGCTTCCAACATCTGTAAAATGAAATCAATATTTGTTATTCCTCTAGATGCCTTAATTTTTAACTGTAATTTTTAATTACGTCATTTTCTGCATTTTCCCAAGGTGAAAGCTACTTTAAATTACACAGTGTTGATACTAATCCATCAAACATTGGTTTATGCAAGCTGTCCAGATGAGGACCTAGTAGATACCAAAGTACTTGCAGATGAAGTTCACCTGCATGTTTAAAGGTTATTAAAGTTCTAATCTTTGATGTTCATGGTGGTTATCCGTCTGTCCCTGTATTTATCATTCAAAATAAATAATAAAAAGAAGAATTTGAATGGTCAGTTTTATGGCTTGATGAAGTAAACCACTGAGATTAGCTGAACTGGTTAGAGCATGGTGCTAATAATGCCAAGATTGTAGATTTGACCACTGGATGGGCCATTCATTTAAGTCTTGGACTCAATGATCCTTGTGGGAGGCTTCCAGCTCAGAATATTCTGTGATTTTGTCAACATTAGTCACTATGAATTTCCAAGAAAATGCTAGGAATTCTGTATAATTTGAGACTGGTTATTTAGCCTTCATATTAATTCTCCTAGGATTCTCTTCAAGCAAGAGCAAACAATATAGGGACAAACATTTGTCTCAGAAAGATTACTGGAAATATCCAACCTCATTTTGGATGAAGCTGATTTTAAAAATGTTAGAGGAGAAGATATTTAGCATGTTAGCTGTATTTAGGTATGTCAGAATGTAGAATCATACATTATCAAGTTCTGGCTACTAAATTCTTGCTTTATGCTTCAAAATTTTTTGTGTTACATTTGCAGGTTTTGTTAAATGACCTTAGCAAAGATTAAGAAATATGTGTTTTACCCTCCCAGGGTCTTTTTCAAAAGAAATTGTTCCTTAAATTTAGAACAGCTTGCTCTTCATGGCTATTCAGATCAGTTTTAAGTTCTCAAACCTTCAACTTTTATTGGAATTCTTGCTACTATGCAAAGCACATCTAATGTACTGGTATTTATTGCTATCCTGCATTATTTCTTTATTATTTGAGCAATAAACCAGCACACTATTGCTTTGCCCATTGTAATTATCCACAACCCATGAGATTTTTTTTTTTTTTACCTTCAGGAAAGAAATGAGATGAAACAATATTGATTAGTAAGAAAGTAAAAATAAAATTAGTCCTTCAGCACAATTCCTTCTATAAAGAACTGTTTCAAAGAAAGGTTTTAGCACCTGAGCAAGGATATCTTATGTCCCTGGGATCTGCACTAACTGCTGTTAGCTACATTGCTTTCATAAAATTGTATCATGCATTTGATCTTCCTCCCACAAAATTGGATTCCAAGTGTTTTACAGCATATCAAGAATTTTTATTACATTCACAGTTTTAATACATTTTTTGCAATTAAATATAGAGGCAGTAAAGTTATATATATAGAGAGGTATTGTATCTGGTTTTGCTGTCATGTGCTATTAATAAAAGTCAATTTCTTGCAGCTCTTTAAAAAATATCTATAGATTCTATGTGTATGTATTTATGCCAGTTTAAGCAGATCAGGTTTATATGTCCAGAAAAGTTAAATTTTCTAGACTTTTTCCAAATATTTTTGCCGTCATTCCTCAGCACTGATTGCTTCTTCTTGTCTTAGACCTACTGTTCTCTGCTTCATCCTCTATTCTATTGTCATCAAATAAGATTTTATGAAAGAAGCAAGTTAAAAATCTCATCAGTTTATGTCTTTGCTATAAGGCTAATGCTTCCTACACCCTTGATCTGCTGTCACTGAGCTCTGTAGAAATTTAGATAAACATTACAGAATTATAAATTTTTATGTATTTCATTCACTCCTCAAGTTAACAATGAGGTATGGTAATACCATTTCTGGCTTGTGCTTATAATTCAAAAAATTGCTTACACTGCTTAAATAATGTCAGTGACAGAGTTTTTTGATGCCTTCATATGGATAATTCTATTTTGCTTGTGTTACGTTTTTACAGCAGCTACTTTCATTTTAAAATGGTGAGATAGTTCCAGTTCCTAGTGCTGGAACCTTCAGAGGAGACATAATAAAAGAGGTTTGCATAGGGCTTTTCCTACCTTCTCTGGGTACTTTCTCCAGTATTCGTTAGGCTTGAACTCATTTTAGTACCCTGATTTTCCATTTTGCCATCCCAATAATTTTTATGCTTTGCTGAAGGTTGGAAATGTTTCTGGCAGATAAATTCAATCACAACTTCGGATAACTTGAATTAAAGATCACACTTGTGAATAGTATGACCACTCTGAGGCTGGAAGACTGGGCTAATTCAGGGAAGAATGCCTTTTCCATTTCTTGCTAATAAACACTTAACAAGAACTTACATGTAACCTTATCTTTCACCTGCTTAAAAGACTATGGGCTTTACAAAACTTTTGTGAATCGTGTTCAAAATATTTTTGGGGCAATATATACCTGTTATAACTGTCATACAATAGGGCTGCTGCAGTTTTGGAGGAAAATTATGAGTTTAAAAACATTTGTAAGGATCTTGCCAAAGTACACAATTTGGTGTTAGTTTTATACATTAAATGTTGACTTTTTTTTTTTTTTTCATAATGTCTGGTTATAGCTGGCATTAATAAATAAATAAATAAATAAATAAATAAATAAATAAATAAACAAACCAAATAAATAAACTGCAGCAGCTACTTTGAGCAACAACCAGCCTTGTAGCCATATAAAAAATCTAAAGATATTCTTATGCTTTTTACTAAAGTGGCTCATCACCCTCTGCTGGGAGAAAGAGCTAAGCATTTGGCTATAATAACCCCAGGACCAGAGATAATACTCTGTAGTTTGGGGGTTGTGAGAACCCTTCACCTGACCTCATCTGCAGGTTACCCCAAAATTTAATCTCTCAATGTTTTACTAATGGGTCTTTATGTTTGTGTTACCCAATCTAAGGAGCTTTGTGACCCAAAGTCTCCTCAAGGAATTGATTTGCTTCCACAACTGCCCAGCGGCCAAACTCTTCTATACAAATCTATATATATATTTCTTCCAGACTATACCACAAGCAAAAACAACATTTGCTGTTTGATGCTGAAAGAAATTGCTAAAAATGTGTCATTAAGTGCAGGGAAAAAAAGGGAAGCATTACTGTTTGAAGGACTGAAGAGAAGCAATAGATAGGAGCATACTGATACAACTATTTTCATTTAAGGGCGCGATTGTTTTACCCAGTTAGTACTGCAGGCATTAGTAAAGTAACCTCATTTACTGTCCTTCTGTAACCATGGCCAGATGACCTGACAGTATTGATTTGAACCTGGGCAAAGATGACCTTAAGGAGCTTGTCAACCCAAATCTGTGCAGGGAGAACCTTGGAGAAACTCTTGGGAATTGTGAAGAGCTCAGAGTCATTGTGATATACAGAGTATTTAGATATGGGCAT
>WBNO01031329.1:0-23315 GCA_013400575.1 Peucedramus taeniatus | reverse complement strand
AGACAGTAAAGCTATAGAGGTTGCAATGTTTTTTAAATGACTGATAGCAACAGCATTTTGTTTTTGTTGTTAGGTTTTTTCTGTAAAATATATTTCTTCATAAGCAAAAGTGAAGATAGGTGAGAAAACAGATCTTACCTATGCTGTCCCTAAACTCAATGCCATTCAAGTAGCAAATTATTTTCCCTTACTGCCTTTGTTCTTGTCTTGGACTATCTTTATCTTGGGAGCTCAACAGACTGTGAACTGCACTGTCTCTAGAGCTGTGTCTAGCTTTTCTCTCAGCAAGCTGTAGAAGGATCGATTGTATCCTTGTGTTTGGGATTTCAATCCCATCTTTTACCTTTTTTTTTTTTTTTAATTAAATCACTTCTCTGGAGGTATCCTAAAGAATGTAGATGTGTTTTCCATGTTTTATTCTGTCCTTGCTCAAAGTTCCCTTGATAAGATTGTCCTGTCCTTCCCTCTTCCAAGATCACTGGTGGTCAGAATCACTTCAGACTTTATTCAGACTTTAGGGATTTCTTATAGATTTTTCAGTAAAGAACTATCTGACAGCACATATAAATGATACTGATGCTTCTGTAGAGAGGTGACTCATTTTAGCTTTCATTCTCCCAGCGATGTTTGAGTCTTTGTAGAAATGTCTGTTATTTCTATCTCCTCTATGCTGTGCAGAGCTGGGAATATTTCTGCTCTGTATGACTGATCTCATTTTAAATGCATTCCCCAGTACAAGAAGGGATATTTGTAGGATGTATTTACGAAAGCAGCATTCAGAGTTTAAAAAACTATTTAATTTCATATATATTTCCACTCTTGGTATCTATATGATTTTAAAAATCAGGACAAATAGAAAAAAGACATCTTACAAATAAAACATGTAAGAAAATACATTAGGAGAGAAAGGAAAGGTATAATATTCCATTAGAGGTCAAGTAACTGAATAAAAACTGATCCTTTTCCAGTGGCTTCTCCCTAAGTTCCTTTGAATATTATTGTAGAAATTCTCAACAGCTTAGAAATGTCAGAGCTCTCCTCAAGCCAAAAGTTTTACCTTCTTTAAAGATCTCTCCTTACCTGTTATGTACAAAATCCACTGTGCCTAGTGAGACTTTTCTCATTTACTTTCATAGATTTTGAGCATTCATGCTCATTGCATATATATCTCCTACAGAGCTCCCCAGAGAAGATCATCATTTCTTAAAGATAAGATTCTGCCACCTGTTATCACTTAAAAGATATGAGCTTTGGGAATCTTTAGATGAGAGCTATCCATGATTTTAAACTGAGTATTTCCACTACTACATGAAGTTCATGAAGTTTATATGAAGTTTATTTTTTTAGTATTGGAAAAAATTGCTTAGCCTGTTGCCAGGAGTACTGGAGAAGTAAAAAAAAAAAAAAAATAAAAAAAAAAAAAAAAAAAAAAAAAAAAAAAAGCAAAAAACAAAAACCTAAACCAAGAAAATCCCAAAAGCTAAAAATCTTGCAGCCCTAAAGCCCTAAAAGCCCTTCAGGCATTTTCACATCTGAATTGTTACTGCCCTTTAAGAAAGGGGTCAGACATTACTGGAGCTTTCCATTGACTGATACTTTATATGAAACTGATCTGAAGCTCTTATCAGTCCCCTGTTAACAGACAGTAGTATAAACAGGTTTCAACAACTCTGCAGAATGTTTGGAAGTGGGCCAGTTTTAGACTTTTCCAGAAACACAATTTTCCTAAGAAGTACCAGTATATTTCTATATAAGAACAGGTTTTTAAGGTGAGCTTTCTGTGAAGAATAAACAATGTGCTTAAGCTCTGGGTAACCAGAAAATAAATTAAAAGTTAGGTCATTTAGTTATGGTGATATCAAAATGAAATAATTTCCTATAAATAGGCTTGGAAAAGTGAAATATCTAGATGGAAGAACGAGCTCTGAGCTAAAGTATATTCTGTAACCCCAAAAAGTTCTGTGGGCACAGACAATTAAAGTAATTTATTTGTACCTTTTGGCACAAATACTCTGTCAATCTCAGTAAGACCTTGGAAATTATATTTGAAGACTGTGTTTTCATCACATTTTTTGCTTTAGTACATCATTTTAGTGACTGAAATAAATTAGAAAGTTATTTGTTTATTCTTCTTCAATATCAGATAGGGTACAGCTTTTAATAAATATATTATTTCTTTTCACTTTCAAATGTAGATGCCAAATCAAGTTTTATGTGACTTGACACCTACCTTCTGCATGGCTATTCTTCAGGGCAGCGCAAAACCTTTCTAAGAAATAAAATCCCTCAGATAGATTTAACTGAAAATTATCAAGTTGTTTGTTCTTTAATAAATCAGATGTTTATAAAGTGAGAATAAATTAAAATATTTGCATCAGTTTAAATACCTCTGTTCCACTAACAGTCAGATCTGAATTACTAATGATTCACCAAGGGGAAATTTATTATTAGTGATAAGAGGATCACTTTGCAATAATCTTTTAAATTATTCAGAAAAACAATACTCTGGGCATTTTAATATATAACATGGATTTGAAAAAGCGTTTATCTCAACTATTTTTGTCAAGTGAATAGAAAATATCCCAAGCAATAAGCAGAAAAGTATTATTAGATACACATATAAATACAAGTATAATCAAACACAAAGCTAGATTCATAAACTTATGAACAAGAGGAGTTTTGCTTTTCAGAAAATTATTCTTCAACATCTGATGGAAATAAACACGCATTTTTCCACAGTTTGGAATCTCCTCATTATAAAGAATAGTAAGTGCAGAGACTTTATGTCATAAAAGTTTTTATTATTACACTTCAAATAGGACTTATTTTCCCTCATTAAACCTGGTTTCAAACCAGATGAAAGAGTATGATAGCTGTAAAAAGTAAAAAAACTTAATATGCCTATCAGGTGAAAAATGTTAGTTCGGGAATGTCATGAATAAATATAGACATCTTTATAGAAGAAGGAAAAAATTATATTTTCATTCTGTAAAAAAGTGTCAAATATTCAGATGTAATCATGCTCCACAGTAAATTGAGAACTTATAGTGAATCTGAAGCTGAGTTTAAAATAAAAAGCTAAATTCCAGTCACAGCTGACTAAATAGCATTTCTGCACATTGGTGTTAAAAGGGCATCCATTTTCTCCCTTCTCCCCTGAAGTTCTGATATTTAAAACTTCAGAAGAAATAATTTAAGTTTTATGAGAATGTTGTCATATATATAGTAGAGTAAGTAAAATCCAAACATATCCTCTTTGTGCTTCAACTAGAACTGAATAGAAAGAAAAACATCTGGATAAAAGAAAATGTGCAGTCTTTTATTGTGTCATCAGAGGCATGATAAAACTGGAACAAATTAATCATAGTTAGGTGTGTATTTATATACATTTGATAAGAATTAGTTCTGGTCTTCCTATTTTCTTATTTGCTAGATATTTAAAAGATCTTCTGCAGTGAAAATTACATTTGCATTGGTACATACCAAGAGTTACAACAAGGTTTTATTAACAAGGATGTCCCCATTGTAGGTCAGACAGAGAAAAATCAAAGGATTGAGCAGTTTGCACAAATAATTCTGAGCAAAAGAAACAGAACCCTGATAACCTGGATATTAACCTAAGCCACCATCAAACATGCAAATATTCCTTTTAAGCCTATATACCTGTGAAATCAGACTTTTGCCTTGGCAAATGTTTGTAAATACACTATCAGCCTTTTCCTCCAGCTCCTCTCCTCCCCAGATCCCCCTGCCTTTAGATGTCTTTGCAGTCAGAAGACCAGGTGGGTCAAAAGCAGGAGATGCATGATGCTCTCACTGGGCTTTAGTTCCACATCCCATCACGTCAGCCCACAGGCTGTTGAGACATCACCCAGTATCTCTACTGCTCCTCCTTTCCCTCACTAGGAAGGAAAGACTTTGTCACGATTTTTCCAAGGACAAGTAACATGAATTACCTAAACAGATTTCCCCCAAATGTTGTCTGCTCTGGCCTTCCACTTGAAGTTAGATCAAAGAACAGGCTGAAACTCATTTAAACTGGAAAAGATGGTCTGCACAGGTTTGGATTCCTCAGGGGGTCTGTGCAAGGAGTATGAAAACCAGCTGTTCAGCATAAGTAGAAACTAAAAATAATAGAAACTTAACCCACTTTTGCTAACATTTAATTTGCAGTATATTATAAAGATCACTTTCTTTGATTGGAAGCTTAAAAAAAGACTTCGTAATAGTGTGCTGCTGACAAATACTATCCAGATTGCTGGTCAAGGAAGTGCAACTCTGGAAAATTAAGACATGACTTTAGAGCATTCTTTAGATTCTTCATGTGTTTGTGTTCATAAATTCTTGGTTACTGATGATCACAAATACTCACTGCAGTTCAATTGAATTACATTATTTTGTTTTTATACAGATGGATGGATCAGCTACAAGCCAAATGATAATTCACACAGCTAAAACTATTTAAAAGGATATAAATTATTTGATTAATCTCCACAAACAAGACAGTGGAAAAGAAGGTTCAAATATTTTTAATTCAGTGGAGTACTGTGAAGTTACAGTGCCTCATGGGATGGTATTTTTAATGTATGATATTTTAATCTTATATTTTCAATTTAAATCTGTGGTGATATCCTATTGTTTTAGAATATAATTCTTAATTTGTATGAGACATACTTTGTAGATCTCTACTCATGGCAATGTCATCCTTTCCCTGCAGGATATGCTGTAAGGGAGAGCATCTTTTCCAGGGCTGATGGTTTTCTTCAAGAGTCTCTTTGGTTCATTTATGAGTTCTTAGCAGATATGTTTTCTCTAAGTTTCAAAATATCACCTTGTCTCTGACTTCAAGAAACTTAGGGAGAATCATCCTTTTCAAGTAAATAAATACTTGTGGTGTGCATTTGTATTTGTTAAATGGACTGGAAACAGATAAGTTGAAATATTGAAAACAAATAAGTTTTCCTAAAATTTTGAAGATTTGATTTATTCTGATATCAGTCCCATTAATAACTACAAGCATATATAAAATTAAAATTTGTTTTCCCTCTTCTTTTACGGTTGTGCCGTTTGGCTGAAGTTAGCTAGAACACAGTTTCCACTGGGTAGATAAATAAGTAATAAAATTTGTGTACCTGAGTCAGTTCTGTTAATTGACAATGAATTGATATTCTCTCAACCAGTACTCTCACCTCTCTCTCTCTCTTTTATTGGCAGTTTGCTCTTCCCCCCAGGTCTCCATTTCATGTATTCTGTCAGCTGGTCAATATAAAGCTATGGATGATTCAGAGGAATACATTCACTTTTAGGATCTGATGGATTGACTCTGGTGAGTCAAATTCCCAATCTCCTTTGCATTCACTTCCCTCTTACTGGTGAGGGAGAGAAAAATAGGAGTTGAAATTTGTGGATCAAGCTAATAACAATTTCATAATAAAAGCAAAAGCTGTGCTTGCAGGCAAAACATAAAGAGAAATTAATTGAGTTCTGCTCATCAGCAGGCAAAAATACAACCCCTGAAAAGGTGGGCTTTCAAATGCATAGCAGTTGCTTGGTAAGATCAATGCCATAACTTGAATTATGAATGTCTCCCCTTCAACCTTCTTCCCCTGAGTTTTTGTTGCTGAATGCAGCATCATATGATGTTGCACATCTCTTTTGTCAGTTTGGCTCAGCTGCCTTGACCTTGTTCACTTCCAGTCTCTCGGCCACCTCCACTATACTGCCTTTGGGAGCCAGTGGGTGGGAGGGAAGAGAAGGTGTTGATAATGTGCAAGCACTGCTCATCAGTAGCCAAAATATTGATGTGTGTTATCAGCCCCGGTTTACCCACACATTGAAAGCACAGCATCATACAGGACAACCTGAAAAAATTTAGCTCAAAACTTTATCCCATCCAAACCCAGTATATAGAAATACAATGAGCAATATATACCGAAAACATTGAGTTTGTCTTATGAAATAAATGAGAGGTTATGTTACAATCTACTTTCTAACTAAAGAAGCTGATTTGAATTTTTATCTCATGTCCTATCATACCTGGTTTTCCTAATATTCATAGAAATTTCAAATCTTCAGACATTTAATCTCTTGTTTGAAATTACTGAATGGACAGACTAGTTCCTAGAGAGGGAAGATAAGAATGAAGTCAATCAAGCAAGTCTCACTTTTTATGATGCTAGGCAGCCCTTCCATCTCTTCTATCTTTTTCAGGATTATACTACATAACCAATGAAAAAGACTGTGAGAAAAAAAAAAAATTATGGGATTATTTTTACGGGGGAAAAAAAAAACGGGATTAAGCTTAGCGATAGTAAAAAATAAAAAAACATGAGCAATATACAGCAAAGTGCTACAGACATTCCAATGCTCTACTTTTCTGCTTTTATTAGAACACCAGAGACTTGGTCAATATTGTCCACCTCCATAGCCTCTTACGCCATGCTACATGAGCTAATAGTCAAGTTCTTTCTCTCTTCTAAAACAAAGGGCACGATACTATTCTGTTGTTTAGGAATGCAGCACAATAGCTGTGGAAAGAACCTCCTGGGTTCTTCAGCCCTATTCTTCTGATATTTCAAGCACAAAAAAATAAAAGAAGAAGCTCTTTGCTCAAATTGTCTAGAACGTGGCTTTGATAAATCATATAAAAGGTTGTCTGGAGATTCCTGTTTCTTTCTGCTGACTAAAAGACAGTCAAGATTTCAGGATTTATTTGCTCAGGCATATAAATACTTAAAATTAGGTAAAATTAATATACTTTAGATGCTGAGTGTGGAAGGGGCCACAAAACAATTACACCATAAAGCAACACCACCACCACCACCCCAAAGCCTCAATACCTTAAATAAATACTAAATGTATATAGTAGAAGACCACAAAATCCTACCTCTTCAATGAGCTACAGAAAGTGGAAAGATCAAGGCTAAACTAGGTCAATTCAAGTATTTACGAACATAATTCATAAAAATTTTACTTAAAGTATTGCTTAAAATAAATCTTTCCCAATAAACAAAGGAATCCTTACCAGTCATTGACTGTCCAATCTTGAAAAAAAAGCATAGTGACGCCAGGTTGGAGAATCAATTTAATCCACAGGCAGCTGGTTGAGGCAGTGAACTCCACCTAGTGCAATGAAACACATATGGCTTGCAAAAAATCTCTCAAAAATAACAAAACAAAAATCCCAAAAACATTCCATTGTATTTCAAATTGCACAGAGGCAGTAAACTACAATTTTACAAAGTATTCTTGTCTCTGGGATTTTTTATCCCAATGCCTCTACAGGCTTAACAAACTGCACTTTAAAGCAATTTTGATTCTGTGCCTCACCAAGAGATTCAGGTGATCATTTCAAAAGTTTACTTGCCAAATGGTCTGAAACCTTATGTAATATCCAGTCTGAACTTATTCATAGCCATTTATCATGTACTGATATTATTCTTAAAATTAAAGGATTTTTCTTTCCTTGATATATCCCTTTTCAATGTAGTTATAAAAAGTCATTATATCCGCTCTTAACCTTCCCCAGCTAGGCCAGGCAAACAGAGCTCTTCTTAATCTTTTTTATGTAAGGTAAATATTCCATTACTTTATTCATATCTCTTCTCTAAATCTGATCCAATTTAAATTAATCACTCCTGAGAGAAATTATTAGAGATGTACACAATGTTCCAGATGAGGCCTTGCTGATACCTTGTGTAGTGTTATTTACATTCCACTTTCACTTAGAAGAATGTGTCATTCAGTGCACTCTACATTAGCAGTAGCCTTGTTTCAAGGCTACATCATTCTGGCAGTTCATACTCAACTCCAACAAATATCACCAGATATTTTACCCATGTCAATCACATCAGATTGACAATGTTCCTTTTGTAGCAAGTTTTTATTATTAATTCTTGAAAATATATATTTGAACTTTGTGGTGTTAAATTGCCTTACATCTGTGTGATTCCTCTCCTTAGAATGAACAGATCCTCTTGATGCCGACTTAGTACCTTGTAGTTTGTTTCTCAACTCTAAAACTAATTTTCATTTCAATGTCATAAACAAATACAGTATATCTGTTCAGTTTCAACACTGATGCTTGAGAGGTGTCTGTGCTGATTTTCCTTCAGCCTGTCTTGCTATTTGAGTATAGCTGGGGATAGAGCCCTTCTGCAAACTTCTCTCACATCCTGTGTTAATCATTGCAATCACAATGTTAAACATTGTGATGCTAATTTTCCTTCAAGAAATCTTATCAAACGTTTATCTTAAGTCTGAGTAGAGTAGCTTTACTTTATTAGCTTCTCTAGGAAGTCAGTTATCTAAAAAGATATTAAGTTAGTCTGACACAATCTGTATGAGCTAAAATCATATCGTACTGTAAACTCAAGTTACCTCTATGACCCGAATCAGTTCTTGTTCAGAATCTGCTCTAATGCTTTGCATAGCATTATAATCAAATTATCTGCATGTAGCATGAATTTTCCCCACTGCTTTTTATCTTTATACTATATTTGTTCTCCAGTGTTATTGCCACCAGATTTACAGCTTACTTTTAAATGGCTTCTACTAGATTTGCAAAATCATATCCTAATTCATTCAGTTGACTTGAACACATTATCAAAGCCTAAACCTTTCAGACTTAGAAATAACAATTTTGCTTCAAACTTCCATACCAGAATTTGTGTCATGGTGTTCACGTTTGAAGCAGATAATGTATCTTGTCATAACAATGTTGCTCAAATTAGAAAAAAAAAACGAAAACAAAACCAAAAGTAACAACAAAAAGCCAAAACCTAAACATCACAAACCAAAAACAAAATCCATCAATGATAACATTAATTAAAAATTATGTCCATTTCTAGATCTTCATTGCTGGTTTCTAATTCCAAGTATAGAGAAGCCTCCTTATCTAGTTTCTCCTCTCTGCCTATGAAAAGAATAATGTATAAAGATTAGTATTTAAAAAATCCAGTTTATGTTTAAGTTTCTGATACTAGGGTAAAGCCTTTAAAATATTTACTCTTAGTGTCTTCAAACTCTGAAATATTATTCTCCTAATGAATCCCTTTTCCCTATTCTTTTTTGCCTCTATTCTTCTTAATGAATCCCTTTTACACTTCTTTCTAATCTCTTATTAGTCTTCTTAATCTTTTTATTAAATCCCTCTTTGTGTGACTATTCATACTGAAAAACCCTTTTACGCAAGTATTTAGTTTTCCTCTTTGAATATATGTTGTAATCATGTTGACACATTTTACTTAAAAGTAGAGTTCTTCCAGGTCCAGTGGAAGTCTTCATTCTGAGGACAGGGAGACACTGGAAAAGGTTTCCCAGTGAAGTTGTGGATGTCCAGTGTTCAAGGCAGTGCAGTGTTCAAGGCCAGGTTGGATGGCGCTCTGCGCAACTTCAATCTGGTAGTGAAAGGTGTCCCTCCTCACAGCAGGGGGGCTGGAAGCAGATGATCTCTAAGGTTCTTTCTAACCCAAACCATTCTCTGAATTCAAATCTTTAATTTTCCCAAAATAAGCAGCCTAATTAATTTATTTCCTGATCATGCAAAAGCTTGACTTTTTAAAATGCCAAGGATTATTTATAGATTTATTTTTGTCTATCTTGCAGATTGGCTTTAACTGAGCTCCCTCCACTTCTCACAGGAGAGCTATCCTAGTGGTATTCCATGAACTCACTCTAGTTTATTCAAATCCTCATCCTTCCACTACTGGAAGTCCAAAACTGGATGCAATAATCCAGGTGTGGTCTAACAAATGAAACCTTTCAATGTGATCAATGAATTCAACTTTGCTAAGTGTTAAATCTTTGTACCTAAATAAAGTACCCTTTTCCTTCCTGTATTGTTGAGACTTCATTCAGTGAGAAACACAGAGTTATAATTTTTTATGACTATATTTTTCATTGTTTTTAATTGTGGTTCTTCCATTTTGAGGGGGGAAAATCAAAGCAACTTCCTAATAACTATACATAGGAAATCAAACTCTTCTATGAAAAATCAGGCATGGCTAAAAAGCCCCACACCAATAACAGTGAAGATGACAGCAAATAGGAAAACAAATTTTTCTGAAGCAATCCATATGGGGTTATACTGATGATTCCAAAATTTCAGCATGCATTTGGCAGAAAAATCAGTTTGGTCTCTGTCATGATAATTTGTTTCAAAACTAAAAATTCTGGTGAGCTTATGCAGAATATTGAAGAACTATTTTTGCCTTTGTAACCTGAGAATGGAAGTTCAAGTGAATCTGAATGATTTTGAGGAAGAATGATGCAGTATTTGGAAACCAGACATTATACACAGGACTTGAATCAGATGTAAGATAAAACTTCATATATAAAATTAACTTCTCAAAAATTCAAGAAAATAATGGATTGCCACCCTATTCTTCTAAAGTTCTTCTAAGCCTTCTGATGTATACATTTTTGTAATGGAGTTTCTCATGCACTTTTCATGTAAATAATGATTGTTTTGCATTCCTTTCTGGAGGAAAAGAGAATTGAGTGACTATTGGTATGACCAGTGTGGTTGGAGAGGTGTCAATTTCATCCTTCAATCCATGGTCACTTTTGGAATTCTGTAAATATCGAGGTTGGAAAATTAACGGCCCCTTTTTGCCTTGGACATCTCAGCATGTATGTGTCGTTCATTTCGTGTTATATAGCAACAATTAATCTCTTTTCAGTGTACCCAATTCAGACTTGTTTGTAATCGTAAGCAGCAAATTTTAAGTGAATGTAACTGTACTTTAGTGGGGTGGTATCTCTCTATTGATTTGGCATTTGCCTGCAGATTAGGGCTCTTTATTCTGTGCATATTGATTTGTTTAGAAATAGGTAGGATGTTTAAAATGAACAATAAACTACAGAGTTGGATTTAATATCTAGCCTGGAGGTTACTACTATTTTTTGAATTGTAAATCTAATCCATTTGCATAACCACCTAGGATACATGGAAAAACCCCAAAATATATGGTACTTCCTCAGTTAAAAAATAACCTGCTTATAGGGCAAAATTTGTATCAAATGGAAGGCTAACACTGCAAAAATTTAGAAAAGCATAAAACTAGTGATTCAGCAATATAGATCTAACAGGCTAAATACCCACTCTAATATTTTTTAGGGCAGTTCATTGCCTCAATTTCCAGAGCTCTCAGTATCATCATCCTTGAAATAATGTCTTTGAACCTTAATATATCTTTCCTTTCTGTTTATGCTCCAGTTTACATTCCAAACTCAAAAAATTCCTAGAATAACAAATGGATGCCTATCTCCTTTTTTCCTTTCACACTACCATAACCTTCCATTTCCTTCTGAGATTTTTTATGCAATACCATTTTCATGTAAAGGAAATATGGCTAACATTGATGCTTTTCCTGGATTAATAAATTTCCTCTTGATTTTAATGACCATTGCCATCTCTGGTCTCTCCAGTTCCATTGTGTTTTGTGTTGCAATGTGTCATGTAAAACCTTCATTACAGTTCATTCACTTCTTGTGATATTCTATATTTTCAGTGGAAAACTTCCACAAGTTCCATCAAACAATTCAGATCTGAAATTTTACTTTGATCATTTCATGCCATACATATGACAAGCACATACTATTTCAGAAATATAAGCATACATTTTTACCCAGAATTGTTTGCATATAATCTGGCTACACAAACAAAGTGTTTCAGGAATAGGCCACTCAGGGGACGTTAATTATATTTTTAGTTGTTCATAGTTCCATAATTATTTTATAATCTCAAATTCTGCATAAACTTTAGAAAGAATGACTGAAAAAAATTCTAAAGCCTTAAACTGTGCAATTGCCTGTGATACCAGTAGCTGCTCATTTTGTTTTTTCTACCAGTTTTTAGGACAGAATAAAAGATTTTCTTACCTTAGCCCCCAAACCATGTTTGCAAGTCCCTTCAAGGCCACTGTAAAACACAGAAGAATTTTGAATGTTTTTATGTTTCGGGTAGTAGTCATACAATCACATATATATAAAAAATATATATTGGTCTGCTTTCTTATCTAGTTAAAGTCACCATTAAAGACCAGTGTTATTAGAGATGTAGAATATGAATTCATGAAAGTATTTTAAACACTCAGTATTCAAGAAAGGCTTTTGTTTTGCATGAACACTTTTCTCATTTTACCTTAGCTGCTAAGAGTTTTTTGAAAGAAAGCTTCTTGTTGGAAAGTCTTTCAGATGGTAATAATAATGGTAATAACTTCTTTTTTTGTGAAAATTTTAAAATGTTATAGTAGAAAAGGTCTGGAAAGGTCATCTAGTTCCTGCCCTGAGGCAGAATCAGTTATACCTAATGGTTAACTGAGAAGGTCAAAAGTAGGTTTTACTGCTGTCCTTGTTGAAGTCAGATCCTCCCTTCACTCAAAACTGAACAAGCCAAATTACACAAAAGGCTAGGGAAGAAAACAGCATGCACAACAGGCAGTCTCGGCTGCTCCTTTAAGACCCTGCAAACTTGTAGAGGATCGGGTGATTTAAGAGATTGCTTTTAGCTGTTCTTTCCCTGTGGCTCACAGCAGCACTGTGATAGTCTTCGTTCACTAAACTGACTTTCTATCAAAAGACAAAAGCAAAAAAGACAGAGATAGAGGAGAAGAAAAAGCTAAGGTAGGAAAAAAATGGGTAAAAATGTTTTAACATTGCACAACCAATTTTAATACTATAGATTATGACCAAGATCTTCCCAAATATAGTGAAGAGAGAAATATAGCATGAATAGTGCACCTTTGCTTTCATTCAGAATGCTTGATGCTAAAGATCTAACAACTGAATGGCTGACTGAACGGAGATTGAAAGGACAGTTTGTTGCCAGATTTGCCCATGAAGACACCTTTAATACTTCATAAAAGAGGAATATATGAAAAAGCTCAGCTGCTCAGTATTTTATTGAAAGTGCATTCTGGGGAAATTTTTAACATTTTCCTTTAGGTGCTTTGATTTTGGTTCCCTCATTCTCTCATTTATGATACATTTTTTTTTTGCTTAGCCCTTTTTTATTTGATCAGTTTTTAAATTATTCTTATTGACATTGATTCAGTCTTTTTCTTTGACTCTTATGATTTCTTTCAATATGCAAAATTAGGTTTTGTTACTGTGGGTTTCATAAATTTCATATGTAAAATGCCTATGTGAAAAGGATAGTCACCTCTTTTGTCCAGCTGGTTGTATGCATCGTGTTTCATGCACCTCAGGATGGAGTTTGCCCTCTTGGCTGCCAGGGCACAACACTGGCTCATACTGTGCCTGGTGTTACCCAGCAGCCCCAGATTCCTTCCTGCAGAGCTGCTCTCCAGCCACTCCTCTCCCTGTGTATACTTGTACCTGCATAATTACATCCCAGGTCCAGAATCCACCATTTGGACTTGCTAAATTTTATCCCATTAATCATAGCCCAATGCACCAGTTTATCCAGATCTCTCAGCAAGGCATCTTGTCCCTTTAGAGAGTGCTCCCAGTTTGGTACCATCAGCAGATTTACTAACAGTGCATTCAACTCCTGCATGTAGAAAACTGACAAATATATTAAACAGAACTGGTCCCTGAGGAACATCACTGGTGACTTGTCAAAAGTCAGATGTAACTCCATTCTCTATAGCACTTGGAGCTCTGCCATTTGGCCAGTTCCTCACCCTGTACACTATGTACCTGTTCATCTCATAGTTGGTCAACTTGTCCTGGAGGATATAGTACAAAACAGTATCAAAACCTTATTAAAATTCAGAAAAAATATATCCACTTCTTTCCCTTTACCCACTAGGCAATGATAACCTTATTGTAGAAGGACAGCAAACTACTTATACAGGATTTCCCCTAGGTGAACACGTTGATTGTGCCTCATGTTTGCATTGTTCTTTAAATGCCTTTCAATAGCACTTCTCAAAGCCAAGACAAATTACAAGGAAAATTTGCTACAAGGAAGAGTGCAGATAGAAAAACATTTGAATGTAAATGGGGAGCTCTTGAAGAAGAAAGATAGGATTACAGAATTCAGGAGTACAGATCATCTGAACATTCATTTAGGTTCATTGTGAGATAAAAGCAACAAAGTAAAGTTAAAATTGAATAGTCTAAAGGTGAATAAATATCAGTCATGTAGTAATCAAAAACTGTTGACAATCATAAGAATCTCATTAACTCCTTAACTAAATTAAGTATACAATATTTTACTACTAGTAGCAGCATGTTATTTCTATCCTTTTCCATGCCCTCTTAAAACAGGAAGAACATAAACATAGAAACCACCAGTGCATGCACTGCTATAATATCAGAGCTATGGAGAACTCTCAGAAGTGATGGAAGTGTAATCTGCTTAGAACAACCCTAGAATATTTTTTGTCCTTTTTACTCATTTTAAATAGCAACATAATTGCATGTCTTCTTTTCTCAAGTTACACATCTAAGATTTTACCCACCCAGAGTCCCACAACATGACACACATCAGGTGGGTTTTCTGCTCTACATGTAGTGTAATGAAAAAATTTATCATCCATGTATGATCAGAGGTATAAGTCAATACCCTGATTTTGCATTAAAAAAGCAACAAACATCCTCCCACAAGTTGCAAATCATTCACCAAGTCACTAAAAAAGCTAAAAAGTTTCACTAATGACTTTTTAAAATTAGTTGTCTCAAAAAACATTAGTGATAAAATCTCTTAGAAAAATTGGATCCACTGGTGTTAGCAGAAGACAGAAAACTGTGTCAGTACTCAGAAAAGGTAAGGAATGATGACTAGGTAGAAGTTGACTAGTTTGACTTTAGTCCTCAGAGAGATGCAGGAAAATGCTTAGAGGATTAGATTACTAAAAAACTGAAAGAAGAGTACAATTTGAGTGGTATTTTTTACAGCTCTTGTAAAACACAACTGGTTTTATTATATAAGAAGGTTAAAAACTGGTTAGTATAAAATTAATAATTGTAATTATAATTGGTAATTATAAAAGATATAATACACTACAAATTTTGTAATACAGTCAGTATTATATTTACATTTTATTTTGATTAAGAATTAGTGTAAATATCAATGAATAATGTGTTCAAAGGGTTTGAAAATCTGTTAGTGGACAGTTCACACAATACACTACCAGTTCTGATAAGGCCTTACTAATATTGACATAGTACCTGATAATGTTCAGTGGTTGTATCAATTTTCTAGACATCAGACTAGTATCTGATGATGTTTTCAGATAAAGTAAATTGTGTTGGAAAGCTAAATAATGGCAAAGGACAGCCAAAAGACATCCTGCATCAGAAAGATCAGGAAAACTTTCTGACTGCCCGGTGACTCAAAAATGCACCGTGGGTACAGTTAACCTTTCAAATTCTCAGTGAATTAACACATTCTAAATAAAGAAATATGTAGCAAGTAAGATATGTAGATATGTAAGAATTAAGACTATTGAAGTGATTTCCCTCTTCACAAGTTGTGGTGAAGCTGATCCTGGAACAAACATGCAAAACAGGTGCCTGAATTTCTGATCTTCATTTATTACAGCTGAAATATTAGCCAATGTTTAGAAAACCCTGAAGCCACAGCACTACTGTAACACTTTAAGGCATGAAAAAAAGGCTCTCCTAAGTATACTGGTGATGCTCATAATATGTTTATAGGATCTACATAAATACTTCAAGCTTCCATGCTGCCTGGTTGCATGACTGCTGATCCTAGTGGGCTGCTATCATTGATACTAATAATACAAACTAAAAAATGAGCTAATAATACAAACTAAAATATGAACTAATAATATAAAATTGTTAATTCATAAAAGAATATAGAAAGTCTGTTGAGATATCTTGGAGTAGTTTCCTGCTGCATGAGTTATTTTCCAAGAGAAAGGAGTGTTGCAGATGGTCATAGGCAATCCAATATTTGCATCCTTGCCACATGATGTTACACATGAAGAGACAACAGTTCAGCTGGAAGGCATTAAAACACATGCAAAAGTATAGTCAAGTCACAATATCACTTCAAACTAGTTGTATCAGAATTACTAAGTATCATGCTAATAAAATTGGACATGTATGTGGTAAAACAAAAAGACTAAATATTACCATTATAATAGGGATAAAACTGCGATGTACAGCATTATTTTGAATGATAAAACACAAAATTACCATTTGATATTTTATAATTTATTATGTAATGCAGAACAACAGAAAATATATTCAGATAATGGATTACTTAGAAAATAGCATCTTCCACTCAGTATGCTATCAGATTATTAATAAATGAATAAAATAAATTTTATTCTTGAAGCCATATCTATTGTCTTGGTTTGAAAGACAGGTACCTGCCAGCAAAAGCTGGAATCTCCCTTTGAATAGAGAATGTAAACCCCCTCCCTCAGATTATTATAATTTTGCAATTGGAGGCTCTCAGGCAAAGATTTGGGAGTGGGAATAACAGTTCTTTACTAGGAATATTAGACAAAGCAAAGACAAATACAAATGTAATAGCACTAAGAGACAAGCAAAAAACAAAGAAACAACAAAACCTCAGAAAATGCCCTGACAGAGTCAGGGATGTGACCTGACACCCTGGGTATCAGGGCGGTGAAAGCAGTCCAGATGAAATCCTCCTTGAGCAGTGAATACAGTTCTATGAAGTGAGATAGTCCTGTATGAGAGTCCAGTGGTGAAGAAAAATGTGTTCAGTCTTCCTCTGGAGAGAAATCCAGTGGAGAGAGAGAAAACAAGCAGGGTCCCCTGGTACTCCAGTCCTTTCGGAGCGGTGTCTTCGGACCAAGCTGCCGTTCACTGCTGTTCCACCCGGAGAAACCTGCTGCCTCCTTTGTTTAAGTCAAGTATCCATAAAGTACCCAGCCATCAGTTACCTAGCAAACCATCAGGAAAAAATTCCACAAACACAAAAGAAACAGATCCAACCCCCAACATCTATTCATACCATAAAAATGTCTTATTCATTGCATGTTTTTGGAAATAACGATGTTGTGGCAACAGAAGAAAGAAAATATTTGTAGATATTAGTTACAGACATTAATTAAAAGACATTTATAACATAAAACCATAGGAGAACGGGGGTCAGCCATTCTGCAACATCAGGCAGAGTTTATCAAGTAACCTCTGCTATGGTGATATATTTACCCTTTACACGAGATCAAATTTACCCTTTACACAAGCTTCATACTTTTAAACTATTACCTTTAACCCAGATTTTTATGTGAGCAAGGGCTCTCTCTGTGAAATGCCAGCTGCCTAAATATGTAAATGAGTCTTTGCCTAGAGTCTTAAGAGTTTAAAATGATGAGCTAAGGTGCTCTCCTATAGTGTTGCATTCAGGTGCTCAGCTCTACCATGTAGGCAAAATGTTTTGTCATGTTCTCTACATACAGAGCAGACACAAAGGAAACACCTCAAAGAACTATGCTGCATAAAATCCTTTAAGCCTTTTTTTTTCAGAAAGCAATTCTCACTGCTTCAGTGTTGGCTGTCACATCCCAGGTGAAACAGTGCCTGGTGTACCAGAGGGGGGAATATGGAACTTTTTTCCTTTACTAACCTGAGTACTCATATAGTAGGAAGCCTATGGAGCATTGGTATGTCAGTAGCCAAAAGTTTAGCCACAATACTTGAGCAGACTCAGCATATATATTCCTGTTAGTGGAGAATGGAATCTGCATTTGTTATGCAACAGACATGATTAAAATTCATGCTTTTTAAGTATTCATTCAGACCAGGTCAGAAACTCAACCTTTATCACTAGGAATAGTTGAGTTATACACCGAGTGCTTCTATCAATCTAAGCAGCTGAAAGAGGTAAGGAAAATATAAGGCCAAGTATGTAGCAGCCCATCCCACATTGTTTTTATCCCAGGGTAGGTTCTTAAGCCTGTTGGAGACATGCTGAGCTACGACCAGGCTCAAAGCGCATCATGAGCAGAAAACATGTAGCCAAGGAAATGTGATACATGCTTCTATTCTCACTGTCTCTTATTTCATAGTATGCCATGATATAGTACCATCAAGATCTTCCTAACCATTATCAAATATGTCTTGCCTCACAAAGGAATAAAAAAATTGCAAGCTACAGCAAACAAAAATCCCACCCTTAGTCTTCTTGCCCAAATATGAGCTAGTCCTCTCACTCAAAACATAATTGCTTGGGTTGCAGGAGCCATCTGATTGTTTAAACAGATTGTTTACAGAAGGCAGAAGAAATGAAGAGTGAAGATTAATAATGAATGAATGAATGAAGATGAATAATGAGAGGGAAAAAGAGAAAAAAGAAAACAAAAAGGAAAGAGAGAATTAAATAACATGGTTTTCCCAACAATAAGTTAATTTCAATTTGTCATTCAGAATTTGATAGTGACATAAGATGCCAACTCAGACATTACTCCTCTGGAGTAGAAAGAATTAGCACAGAGCTGATGGACACACTTTTCAGCTGGATTGAAGCACTGAGCAAACAAAAGGCAAATTAACTGTACTTTTTTATTAAATCTCATCGAGAACAGGAGTAAATATAATTTTCATCACCATGTGCATTGAGAAAAGGAAATACAAATTTACAGTGAGATGAACGTGGTTCCAGTAAATATTCCCTATTTTATCCTGGAGAATTTTTTTTCCAAAGTGCCCTGTAGGAAGAATTTCTGGTTTAAATAGTGAATCCTACAATGGAAATAAAGTGTTTTAAAATTGTGTATGTTGCATTGGTTTCCATTACAATTTGTAGTACAATTTAGGCTGTATCTTATTTAAAGGAGGTAATATAGCTTAACAGATTCATAGTCCTTACAGAATTAAAGATTAAAAATATATTGAAAATAGTTTTGCAAATTATTTACACTTTTTGGAGGGCTCCTTATCTGCATCTTGACTGTTATGTAATCTATGCCCCTTAGGCATAGAAATTGAAAGACTTTTTCTTGTTTGGATAAAGCATTTTCCATGCAAAAAATAATTTGTTGATTTAAATAAAGGGACAAGGGAAGAGAAAGAAACTGAATGTTAAGTAATTTGAAAAATAAGCTAAATTAATTAATCAAAAGATAAAAATGCTCATTGATTTCATAGAAAGAAAAAATCAAAGGCAATGTAATTTCCCTAATTTTCCAGCAAATCATTGTTTCACACATAAAATACCATTTGCAAAGATGTGCAGACTTGATGTTAGTCACAGTGGATTAAAATCTGTAGTTTATGCAGTACGGGGCATACTATATTTCATAAGTGTTTCTCTCTAACCAAAAATCTGTGTGTAGGAAGAGAGATTGTAAACTGAACATATTCATACTTCCAGACAGAGCAATAAACATGTCACCACGGTTATTATGTCAGGCAAGGTCAGATCACCTTTATTATTTGTTTTGTGAAATGGGATTTTAAGAAAATTCTTTTTTCAAACATTGTAATGCTGAAATGTGTGCTGTAAAATGCAAGTCCAAAAGTTTCAAAGACCATGAATATGCACATGAACAGATCTAGGTTTGTTGGAGAAGAAAATTTGTCAAGTTTACATCACATTAGTTTGATTTTACTTACATAAAACTGAAAGTCCTGTGCATTTACAGTTGTAATACTGAATTAGGAGTTTGTATAAAAAATGATCAAATAGCAACAGCTTTTTTTTTAAGGAAGTGCTAATTTATCTTGCAAGGCTAAAAAAGTTCTATAGAGACAGCAGTGAGAGACAGATAATCTAATATGGCAAAGGAAGAATTTCTGGAATTTCTGTAATAGGATATTTCCTAATTTCCCTTGCAAGTTCTGAGATTATGTGTCAGTAGGGAAGACAAAGACTTCCACAAGTTTAAAAAAACCATAACAGCTTCTTTTCTGTTTGGAGAATGATTTACAATCTGTATAAAACCAACTAACATGACCCCGATTCAGAAAATTATTCTCAATACTTTTATTTTTATTCTCAAACTTTGTTATATCCAAGGCAGGACTATTCACAGCTATCTGATAATTAAGTGAAGCAAATATTTTTAAAATATTTAAATTTTTGTTCCACTGTTTTTTGTGGAGGAAAAGAAAATATTTGGAAAAGCATATAATTTATTTTTTTAATGACATTTCTAGGAAGTACTAAGTTCACATGAAGAAAATAGGGAAAAATGAGCTAAAAATTGAATAAGGGGAAGAAAAAATAAAGCAAATGGTAAGAAATCTTGTTTATAAGAATTAACCTAGACATTTTGGAAGGGAGGCAAGAACCAAAATATAGGGTTCATGGACAAAATACATGAAACACCCTGCATGTGGTGAAAACAGAGAGGATAACAAGAAATCATAAAGATGCTTAAAAGATAAGCATAAAGATGCATCCTACTTGAATGGGATTGGGAAGAATCCCTTCCATATTGCTTCTCTCAGTTAAGGATGTTGGGCTGATAAAAGTTCTTACTTAAAAGCTAGCAGTTCCATCATCACCTATATAATGTTCCCTTTAACCTTTCCTAGAGAAGAGAAAGCACCTTTCCTGATTTTTTTGTTTGCCCTTCACTGTATTTTGCTTCTACAATTTAGCCATTACATGTAAAGTATTGTCTTTTACTCTATTATTGAGTTGAAAAAATTACAGTTTTAAAGAGCTATATGTGGGATTGGCAAGTAAGTGGTAGGTATGTGTATTTATATGTGTTTTTCTACTCTAACCTTCTCAGATGACAGTGATGGATAGTGGGGTGCTGACACACAACAAAATTGAATGAAAGAGTGAAGTCTTGCAATCTCTAAAGCCAGATTTTATCAGAGTAAAAAAAATAATGTTTCAGAATAAAAAAATAATGTTTCAGAATAAAAAAAAATGTTTCAGAGCAGTATCTACAAATACTGAAAATTGAAATATTTTCCATTAGACTTGCAAATGAATATTTACAAGTAAATCTAGTATGATATCTCTCTGTTGGAGAGATAGTCTCTAGAATGATTGAACCTGCTCAGGTCAGACTCCCTGAAGCCTGCTGTTACTCTTCTGTTCCCTTTGCTCCATGCCCATGGGACCCTGACTGAATACATAATCTAGGAAAGAACCATGAGCCTTGCCCCCTCTGGCAGAAGAGCCCATCTTCTTCACAGTTCAGTTGCCACAGATATATAAACGAGGTAACAATCTGCTCTGATACCCAACCACATTCTCTTAAAAAATATATGCAATCCACTGTCTTTTCAATAAGGTGCGAACATGTGAATTACACCAATTTTCACAGCTGACAAAAGTGATTCTTCTCTGTGTTGCTTGTAGAACTTGACATATTCGTACTAAACTAGAGAAAGCTAGTAGCCATGTGGAAGGCCCTTTGATTGTCTTGAAAGACAATTACACCACAAACTGTAAGGCATCTGATATTAGGCTAATCCTCAAAATGCTTGGAGTCAGAATTATCGCTAATAGTAAAGAACAGGCTGTGTTCATTTATGATGCACTTTCTGCAGTTCTTGAATTCCCAGGCTGGTTAATTCTTGTTACAGAGCTTTTTGCATGGTACTTTTGGTAGTAATAATCAGGCCCTTATAATCAGCAGTTTCAAAATGCATACATTTTATCATTTTTTTCTTTTTAGATCTTTTCTTGTATATTTCCAAAAGATATATATATATGTTTCATATGTGAGCTGGTTTTTAGTTAAATCTATTTTCAACACTTCACAAAGTAGTAAAAGAAGATTAAAATTTACAGAATTTAACTCAAGGAACATGCTAAACCTGCAGTTAAAGCAATAACTTCTATTTCCCAGGGCATTTGCAAGTGTTGCAAGTATACTAAATTCTGCAACTTGCAGCATCGTAGGCCATTACCTCCACTTAAAGTAGAAATAACCATAAACAATATATGAAAAGAGCATTTATAATATGATGAAAAATTTCAGGAGTCTTAAGTATAACTACATACATATATATATATGAATATTTTTTCCAGAACATTATTTTTGATTATTCTATAGCTATATAGGTGTCATTTATATTTAAAAATACAGTATAGCACAAAATCTGAGTCATTATGGCATTATCTTCTGCTGTATAGTCCCTGCAAGACTATTAGAATTTAGAAGACTCATGTATTGTGAAAGAATATTTAGCATAAATAGGACTGAGCATCTATACAACTGAGTTAGGAATTGCTATAAAAAACTGCTCTTTGCAAATGTCCCTAGACCTTAAAACTTTGATGGCTTTGCCCCAATAAAATCCCCTTGTCACCTTAGTTCTTCTTTCCAGAAGAGAAACATTGGACTAGTGCCTTCAAATTTCAGCTTCAGCCCAAGTTCTCCTTTGTCTGCCATAGCTGCCACCTATCAGTTCAAAATCTATTCTGAGATAAGGAAAGCTTGTTTCTTTAAACATAATTACTTTGGAAACTTTACACTCTGGTAAGTGCTACGATTAGTTATACAGACAGACAGACAGAACCCTAGACAGAAAAAAACCCAAAACTTGTGCTTTTGACTTTCAGCATTTGTCAGACTGTTAAATCGCAAAATCATAGAACTGTAGAATGATTTGGGTTGAAAGCGACTTTGAAGACCATCTAGTTACAACCCCCTGCTGTGGACAATGACACTTTTCACTAGACCAGGTTGCTCTAAGCCCCATCCTGGTCTTGAACACCTCCAGGGATAGGATATCCAAAACTTCCCTGGGCAACCTGGTCTAGTGCTTTACCATCCCCACAGTAACATCTCATCAACACCTCTTCTCTCTCACTTTTAAGTCATTCCTCCTTGTCCTGTCCCTACATGCCCTTGTAAAAAGTTTCTCTCCATCTTTCTCACAGGTTCCCTGTAGTAACTGGAAGGCTGCAGTTAGGTCACTCCAAAGCCATCTCTTTTCCAGGCTGAATAATCCCAGTTCTTTCAGCCTTTCCTCATATGAGAGGTGCTTCAACCCTCTGATCAACTTGGCCTCCTCTGGACTCACTCCAACAGGTCCATATCCTTCCTGTGCTGAGGACCCCAGAGCTGGATGCAGTGCTCAAGGTGGGATCTCACCAGAATGGAGTGGAGAGGCAGAATCCCCCCCTTGCCCTGCTGCCCATGCTGCTTTGGATGCAGCCCAGGATACAAATGGGCTGCAAAAGAACATTCCTGAAGCATGTTCAGAATCTCATCCACCAGCATACCCAAGTCCTTCTTGTCAGGGCTTGTTGAAGATTTTTGGTGGCTCAGGGCTATGGGGGATCCTCACCACCAAGAAGACCAGATGAGGGGAGCAATGAGAGCTCGCTGACACCCTCAAAAAGGTTATATGCTTCTACTTAACCCTGGTCACTCTCCCTGTCCTGTCCAGTCCGTCCTCCCCCCCAACCTTCCTTCCTTCCTTCCTTC
>WBNO01031325.1:0-10484 GCA_013400575.1 Peucedramus taeniatus | reverse complement strand
TGCCTAACTTTCAATTATAAAACAAATACTTCTCATCTTCAGTGAAGAATCCAATTCACTGAACATTTTACATATGCAGATTCTCAGGTCATCCTTAAAGCCATTAAGGGTTCAGTAGATACACAAACAGAGTAAATGAATGTACACACCTGAATAGTCATCTGTTGCATAATCTTCTGTAGGGTCTTCAGCTGGACTGGAGCGTATTCTTTCCACTTTGGAAAAATCATTTCTTGGTGAGTAAGGCTGAATGGATGTTCCATACAGCACTAAGGACCACTCTTTCAATTTGCCTGGAAGTTAAGTATTATAAAATTGTTTTCAGAACTACTTCTCTGTGTCTTATGAAGGTATGTAACTTTTAAGCATGTTGTTATGAATAGGTATGGAAGACATTGCCTTTCAAGTAAATGCAATAGTTGTTTTACTATAAGCTGAGAAAGCATATTTTCTTCAATCAGATCTTTACAGTGTATTTTCATTGCACTCCAATATCTTGTAAATCTAGCAAAGGTTTGCACCATGGGCTGAACTCAATATAAACAATAAACAAAACATCTGGGCATACAGTTATTTGGAATATGTATATGGTACTTCATAAGATGGTTTTGCTCTGGATTTCACTTTCCCCTCAGAATACTATTAACTGTCCAGTAATTATTATTTGAGATCTTTTAGCTAAGTAGCTGTATTCAGAATTCTGACTTAAGAAAGGGATTACATAAGAAAAACTGCCGCTGACTTTTAGGACACAACTTGATGAACAAGAAACACCTCCTCTTAAAATCTCCATGGAAGAACATCACTGTCCCCCTCAAATCAGCATAATTTCTTAATTATTTGTGCCAGTTATTTGGCAGATATATCACTGTACTGTCTGCAATCATCACTAATATTTTATCCTCTTAATATCTGAGTGAAGAAAAAAACGTCTGGCCACCTGAAGCATTATCTGATTTCTGTAAGTTTTTTTGGGGAAGAATAAAAAGATTAAAGTGTACCAAGTCATCAGTTCATGCTGTCAGAACATAACAGGTGAACTTTCAGTCCCCACCTTTCTCTCTGTACCACTAGGTGAAAAAATTTGGAGAAAGAGCAAAAGCACTCAGGCCTGAAATAATGCCTAAAGAAAAGACGCACAAAAAAACCACATCCCTGCTTGAAAAGATGCAACCAAGGTTTGGTATCAGCCCATCATTTGGGTTATGTTAATCTGTGCTGGAAGAGCTAGTTGTAAATGTCAAAATTTCATTAGAACAAAGAAAAATCAGAGAAGCAGGGAGAATTTGAATTATCCTGTTTTTGGAGGCTGTTTTCTGGTTAAAACTCTTCACAAGGAGAACTATTATTTAATGAGAAATGTAATCCAGGTATGACATTTCTCAAGAAAATGATGTAGTATACTTCATGTAAAATTAAATTCAAGCAATCTTCCTCTTCTTTCATTTAATTGACATTCAGTAACTTGAAATATTATTCACTTGGACTTTTCAATCTGTACAATCTAATTAATTTGACCGTTACAAGTGATTTTCCATGTTTTTCCCAATGTCATCTGGTAGTCTCCATTGCCATGACAAAGACAAGTATCTCTCTGCTTGTACATGCATACTTCTAGCAGTAAGCAACAATAAGCAAATACAATACCTGACAGATCATAAGCAAATTCTTTTAAATAGTTCATACTAGGGCTGAAGATGGAATTCTCTGTTTATCTCTATGTCTTGCCAATTTAATCTTTTTGAGACAAAAAATTTCTACACTTCATATGAAACCTTCTCTGCTCTATACTCAGTTTTTGAGTAGAAACTACAACCCAGAGACTATATCATGTGTCAGTCGTGTCACACAGTAGCTTTCAACTTTTCACATCTGAATTACCACTTTCTTTAAAGAGACATTTGATCTTGATTAAAAAAATCAACTGCTGATGAATCTACCACATCTACTGCCAAACTACTGGCTAGTTACCTTGGCTGTAAAACTGGATGCACCTTGTTTTAAATTTTTTTTTCCAACCCACAGACATGTAACTCCTAAAGACCCATTGAATTAAGAAGATCCAAATAATGTGTTTTCTCCCTCTAAAGACATGTGGGAATCAAGTTACATCTTGATGTTCCTTAGACTGATCCAACTGTGTCCTTAACAGCACTTTTCTTTTTAAAAAAGAAGTCACACAGGGAAATAATTTTCAACCAGATAGGCAGTCATCTCTATAGGCCTTTCAAAGATACAGCTTCTTTAAGCCCAGTCCCTGCTTTTTTTTGTGGTCTAAACCACTTCCAGAGCATACAAATCATAATACACTGGATGTAATTAAAAAAGTGTGTTTTGCTAAGTTATTCAGATCTTTTATCCCCATTTATTGTAAGCCAAAACTCACTCAACTAGAAAAATAGAATTTTTTCTATTTCTCCCAGCACACGGGTAAAAGTATTTGCAAGAACCTACTACAACTAACCACAGGTAAAGATGCTCCTAAGGCATAGCAAATTGTGTTTGGATTTTACATATACAGAAGATTTTGTACTAACATCACTGCAGGAAGGATTGTTACTCTGAATGCATATACAATGCAAAAGGGCAGCAAGGGGAACACTGTAGGGTCTCTCAGGAGATTAGTTGCCTTTTAAGAATGGTTCAGTAAATAAGTAGGAGAAAAATTCATGTGACTTGCCAGCAAATAAATGAAGACTGCCTCAAGGTGGGTTTAATTTGCACAATGAAAATATTTCAATAGCTAAGTATATATATATACACACACACTTTTATAATGAATAAACAAAGTATGCACATTTAAGCCAACATCTTTCTTTCCCCATTTTTGACTGATTCCATCATTTAGTCTGGCTAGAATAATCCTTTCCCTGCTTGTATTTAGAATGTGCAACAAAGGTCCCATGTTGTTTGTATGGAAGTAAGGGTATATCACAATGTTTCAGAGCAAACATATATCCACCCCCAAAAACTCTACAGAATTAAATGTAAAAGTCACATGCATTACTTTTATGAACTGGACTCTAAATTTCTTTTCAGGTAACAGGTGTGGCATTACCTTGCCAATGAAGGGATATGATGACACGTTGGGTTTTTCTTTTTAATTTGATTACAGAAAAATGGCAACTCTTAATTATAAGACCTTTCAAGAGCTGAGTAAACACATGCACAGAACACAAACAAGAAACAGGCATGATGATGACATCAGTGTGATAAACTGCAGGCTATGGTAATAAACTGGAGAGGCACCAGGCATAAATTACGTTTAAGCACCTTTTGTTTACTTCATGTTCTCTTCAGTGCAGAGACTAATCCCGGTATGCCCAAACAGCTGAATTTATCCACCACTAATATATGGCAGGCACTTCCAAATCTTTTTGAACAGAAGAGTTACGGGACAGCTTTCATCAGAGGGCAACCACTGCTCTAGAAAGATGGGGGATACATTACTAGACAGTATACAATGAACCAGGATCCAAATTCACAACCACACTGCATCTTGTGAAAACCAAATGCACATAAAAACCAAACTAGTCTCAAGCAGTGTTTCACATTGTGGTTAAAACAAAGCAGAGGATAAGCTCTCCAGCAGGATTTTTTTCAGTAGATCAGCTCCTTGCACACCCCTTAGTTTTGCAGACCTACTTTCTCCCAGTCCCCTAGTCTTACTGTGCCTTTTCCAGAGTTGCATCTTTAGGCCTTAGCTCTGATGGAGGAAAGGAAATCAGTTCCATTAGGTTAGCTACTGTAGCACTGAGAGAGTATATATAATGTATTGAAATCAATAAACTTATACAACTATATATGTAGTTGTAGTGTGCAGGAACAGGTCTAAGTGCAAAGCTGGAAATGTAGCAGGTCACTTTGAGATTGTCCTGGTGATGTAAAAGGCCTGTACAATATAGCTGAAGAATGGCCCAGATTAAAAGTTTGCAAAATGGCTCCACGCTGCCTCTCTTTTAGTGTAAGGTATGTGTCAGGAAAGAGGGAAATAGCTGAAATATGTTGCTCTGTGGTTGTCCTTCATGCCTATTGGATGAACCAATGGGTTCCAGTACACACCAAGGTGAAGAGCTACCCTAACTTGTCCTCTGCACCAAAGATGTTCCTGGATGTGTCATGAATAACAAGTGTAAAGTGAAGTTGAAAGTACCTGATTTTTGTCTCTTTTCAGTAATTTGATTAAAATTAAATTATTTATTTGCTGCTTAATACCTCCCATTTATCAAATTCTAAAGCACTGAAAATTAAAAAAAAAAAAAAACCCAAACACAAAACCTCCTCCCAAATCTCTGACCAGTTTTGCTTATACTCTGCGCTGTTCTTCCAAACACATTTAGTGAGTACCTCTTTTTAGTGAACTGGAAATTTTGCTTGTCATTTAGTGGTGCATTTGGTTAAGAGAACCTTTCATGACTGGAAAGCTATGGTGAGATGCGATCAGTGGTGATAAAGTGAAATTTAAAACATTGACAAGGTTGGTGTTTCAGAGCTCTAGGGGAAGCTAATCAAGATTCTCAAAATGCTGAGCTTAAAGTTAGCCACATGACTATTCAGATAACATTTAAATAAGACTGGCCATGGTGTAAAAAGTTACCAGAGTCTAGAAAGATGTTTTCTGCTCAGAAATTTTGAAAATCATACTTATCTTGGTTTTCATTAGAAGACCATATCAACCACATATTCTGTAAAATGTTTTCAAATTTTGGCTTATGATTGCTGGTTTATTATCCTAAAAAACTAAAATCAGGTTATGTAGACTAGCGAGTCAGGCAATAAGACAATAGATTTGATGGCTGGACAAAGAACCTTTTTTTAAAAGTTGAGACTGGCTATCGGAACATGACCCAGCTAAAGTAGAGTAGAAATAAAGAATTAAAATTCTCATTCAATTCTATCAACAGTGATTGAGTGAGGCTGATGTGTATGTTTACTTTTTTTTAACAGATCATCTAAAAAAACCACAGAAGTAAGTTCAGAATAAAAGGGAACCATGTATCTTAAAAGGTAGATAACAGTAACATAAAAATTAAGAGTGTATTGATAACTTAAATTTAGAATAATGCTCTTTTCAGCTATGGATGCACACTAAAAACAGTGAGATGTTCCATCTGTAAATAAAAGGAGGAAACAGCAAGCACTTTTCAGAATTCACACAGCCCACATAAATGTTAGAGTCCTACCTGGAGTCTTGAAATTTCTCAGTTGAGATGGAGTGTCACAGATTTCCAAGATCCAGTCACCTGCTGCTTTTTCACTCCAGCAGTGAGTAGTCATGAACTCCCAGTTTTTGAATCCTTCCATGGAATGATCAAATAGCCTAAAACAAATGATGACATTACTTCAAGGCAAACTTTTTTTTTCCCTAGGGAGCTATGCCTCCAAGTGTGCAAACTCTTGAATACTAACTCTTGAATAATCAGCCAGTTCATTCATCTGTACCTTCACGTAACTTCACGAAATCCATTCAGGATGGTTTTCTCACATATATTTCAAGCACATTCAACAGTTCTTTGTTGCTTGATGGAAGAGAGTCTTACCAGCCATCATTTTTTTATAATGAAAAAGAGAATGGCAAGCAAATTCATTGCAAAAATACCATAATTGCTAACACTCTTCAATATGATGCATGGGTCTTGGAAAAACTGCATATAATACAGAATTACATTGCTTTAACAGTATGATGTAATTACAAATAACTTGTAAGCTGGAAAATTTCAGAAACATTTATTTTTGGCTTTGGATTGGAATAGTTAAAAGGTGTTTAAACCCAATAAAAACTATTAAGTTTAAGATAACAGTGATTCAATACATCACTTCTTGTGAGTAAGTAATATGCAACAATTGATTGGCCCCAATCATTGAACAACCAAGGTATCACCCTCTTCAACCACTTGACAGAATTCAGTTTGAGTAAAACTGAGAGACTAATAGCATCTGATGGTTTAATCAAACCAATACCATTACCATAATTTATCAATTAAGTTGTGGGTGAAGACATTAGAATTTTGGCCTGGATTATGATAATTTCTTCTATAAGGGGACAATTTCAGACACTGCAATGTGATTGTGATCCCCTGTGAGATGGGGAAGGAGGACCCTTCCTGGCAGGAGATCAGACACAAGAGAGTTTGCACTTTTATTTAATGTTCACAGTGTGTTGCTTGGTACCTCAAGACTAATGATGAGAAGAGCACTCTAAGTAGGACTGTTGCTTCCAATAAAATCACATGGCTCAACTTTAAAAAACACATATATAACTATACATTCACATGTATGTATTTTTATATATTTGTGTATATATACACACAGAGATACATATGCATGTCAATTTACACATACATGAATATACATACATATGTGTGTGTACTATCTATCACTATTTAAATTTGATCTTTGTGTGTGAAAGCTCCACTAGTAATAGGTGTGACTAAATATTTTTAAAAGACAAGAATCTCTACAGTAGCAAATCCAATAGATTGAAAATGCTTTTCCCCAAAACAAAGAAAAGCCTAGCATTAGGCAACATAAATATTGTATCTGAATTCATATTAATCTGTTCTTTTCTAAGTTAATTTCAAGCTTTAATCTCAAAAGGTTGTGAAATTCAGCAAACAGGAAAACAGGATACTTGTGTAGGTACATTCCTGGTAAAAACTGCCACACTGGATAGGAATAAAATGCCATAGTTCTTGCTGGAAGCTTTGGTCAGTCAGAGGCATGGTACTGTGTGTCCAGCACTTCTTGCAACAGAAACTGTATGGACCTACATGATTGGGGCACTTCATAGGGCTCAGCCAAAACCTGATTTTCATGGTCTCATTTCAAACGTAAAATCACAGAATCATAGGGTATCCTGGGTTGGAAGGATCATCAAAATCCAACTCCTGGTGCTACACCAGGACAGCCTCAAGGATTACACCATGTCTCTGAGAGTGCTGTCCAAACAATTCTTGACTTTTTCAGGCTTGGTGCTGTGACCACTTCACTGGAGAGCCTGCTCCGGTGTGCAACCACCCCTCGATGAAGAATCTTTTCCTAATATACAGCCTAACTCCCCTGACACAACTTCAGGCCATTCCTTCAGATCCTGTACTGGTCACCACAGAGGAGATTGGTGGCTGACACATGGCTTCCCCTTATAAGGAAGACATAGACTGTGATGAGGTCTCTCCTCAGTATCCTCCAGGCCGAGTATTACAAGTGACCTCAGCCACTTCATGTATGGCTTTCCCTTAGACCCTTCACCATCTTTTCAGCCTCCTTTGGACACTCTCTAATAGCTTTATAACCTCCTTACATTCTGGTGCCCAAAGCTGCCCCCAGCACTCGAGGTGAGGCTGCCCCAGTGCAGAGCAGAGTGAGGCAATCTCACTTGCTCTCACAACTGCCTTGCTTAGTTGGCAATGTTGGGCCTGATGCCTCCCAGGACATGTTTGGCCCTCCTGGCTGCCAGGGCACTGCTGACTCATGTTCAACTTGCCATTCAGTTTAGGCTACCTTTTCCCATTTTAAATGAATATCTATAACAGTAATCTAATTTATTAGCACTTAAAAAACTAAATTAAATATACATTGGGATTCATTTTCACTGAAAATTGTGTGAGATTTTCTTCTGATACAGTTCTGTGCTTCTGTGTAGGTGCCTGTAAGTGTATATGTAGACATATTTTGTCAGCGGAACGGGCCTGTTTCATGTCACTGTTAAATCAGTTGTGTGAATACAGCAAATCTCGCAAAGGCATGGCACATCCCATTTACTGAAACGGCAGAAATTATTACACAGCTATTATCCAGAATTTGCATGCAAGTATATTCAATTTAAGTCATGTAGGTTATTTCCAACTGTTATTCAAATTGCCTTACTGTTGTTTTCTGATAGCTAATGTATTACTTTCTAAACACATTGTCAATGCAACAAGGCACCAGTATTTCTCTTTGCCATTGTAGCAACTAAATTATATAGTATTACACAAGTACTGTGCAGTTAGAAATTTGTATTCACTGAGCTCCTATTCATATACATTAGAAACATGAGTTTCTCTTTATTTTTACTGTAATTAGTCTGATGTTTTCCACAGTATTTTTGTATAAGTAGGTGTGTCTTGTTTTAAAATTTTAAAGTGTTGTCAGATATGCATTTTAATAATTCTTTTAAGTAATTTTGGGTGGAAGACACAAAAATCCCACATGTGTTTTTAAAAACACTGTTACCTAAAATATGCTGTGACTGGAACAGTAAGCTTCCATCTATGGAAATGGGGAAAAATTGGGTAATATTATTTCTGAGAAAATTGACTATTTTTTTTAAAGAATACTTCATTGGGAAAGATTTGAATCTTATAAAATATGGTCTAAATTGGAATCTTTGAATGTATGAACTGTGTTTCCACAAAAGATTCTACAAATAAATCAAAAAGCTACAGACAGGTCAAAAGAATAGTGAAAAACAAAGTAGAAACATACTGACTCTGAGTCTGCGTATGTATTTTGGACATACAAAATTGTCCAAGTATTTTTGCTTTGCTTTGTTTATGCACTTAACTCTCAAATCAAAGAACCTATGAGACAATACAGGGATTTCACTTTAAGTGATGTTAAATAAATGAATGAAATGATCAAATGTTCAGCTGTACATTCCTTATTCAGAAAGAAATACATAGCATCTTTTAAGGAGCATGCAGCCAGTCCAGAATTTAATTTTGTAATTTGTCAAAATTCCTATCAAAGACACACTTATGACACAGATTATCATGGATTAATAAAATTTGCTACATGGTCTGATGAATTGCTAATTGACTATTACAGATTATTATAAACTAAAATACTTAAACAAGATTACTAGAATAATCTGATATTTTTTTATGACCATGATCATATACTTGTAGTCATGACTGTAACATGCTTTTAAAGACCAACGTGATTACAAACAGTTGAATTTTCAAAATTTATTTGATAACATAACCACAACAGAATGCCAGTTACTCATGGGACCTTAGAAACAGAACACTCAACATGGAGTGGATGTTACTGCATGATTGACTATATAATTATAAGCTGCTGCTTACGAAGAATAGCAGCATCACATTAAAAAAAAATTCTCTTCTCTTTCTAAGGAGTTTTATGCCATACTCATCACATACCATATGTATGTCTAGATAAGAATATATGTTACATAGTGTAGAATAAAACATTTATTTTTCTTAAAACAAAGTCAAGAGTCTTGATCTCTTCTACTACTGCCACTTCAGCCTAAAAACTGCATAACCTTTCTCTTCCAGAACATAATTTAAAGCAGAAATATTAATCTGTAATCAAACTTTAGACTCAGAGAAAGGCAATTAGCCACTTTCAAATCATTAAAAAAAAAAAAACAACAAACAAATCTGTCAGATTTTCAGCAAAGAATCTTTAGATTCCTAAATGCTTGGAAGAATTTGTTTCAATTTTTAATTTCATGTGAGAAAAGACAGTGAAGGTAGTGGATTTGTTTAACAACATCAGCATCACCGGTCATGAACACTAGAAAGTAAACACATAAAAGGAACTTTTTTTCAGTTATCAAGATTGTTTGTTTCAGCTGAGAAGTTGCACCTGCATCTGACTGGTAGCAATGGCTGTATACTGAACTCAATGCATTAAGAGCCTGGAAACCCTGCACTTAGCTAGTGGCTGTGGCTGCAGTGGAGTAGCTGGAAAGAGATAAGAATTTTCTTCTCCTACAGCAGGTGTCTTTGTTATGATGTGCTCCAGCACACAAATTGGCAACCTCATGGGCAAGTGGTCCTTGCCCAGAAGTCTGCACAGCTGCAAGACTTCAAGTGCGCTTACAGTTTGAAGAGACTATGTAGTACCTTCACAAGCTGCATACCTGAAAGTCCTTGGGTCAACTATTCTCCTTAAAGCAGCTCTTCTCCACAGGGTCAAATCATCAGCTCCCTGTGAGATGTAGCCCCTGAGAAACTGCAGACAGCTCAAACTGACTTAATCAAAGCTTCAGCCAGACCCTACTGCCCATCTGCACTGAAGTATTTGAAAAAAAGAAATGGTCAGAGAAAACACTAGGCATTTCAGAAGCTTTCTTACCTAGATGTGGAAGGTCACCTAAAATTTCTGGATGTGGAGCTAAAGAAAGCATACTTAAAGTATTTGAATACAGCCTTTTTTTTTTTTTTTCATTACCATGTTACATCTGGTTATCACAGTTTTATGAAACAATGGGTATCTCTGAACTATCATGATAAAGCTGTTTGGAGTAACATGAAAAATAGTGTACTATGCCTGCCAGCCTGAAATAGTGGCTAGTGTGGTAATCACCATCTTTAAAAGTGGAGAGCTTGTCTCCAGGAACTACACATATCCACATTAAATGATCCATCATTAGTTGCAGATACGTCAGGCTGAGGAGCTCAATACACTCCACCAATCAGCGAGCTGCTGGGAAGTGGAATATCTATTCGAAAAAAGAAAAGAAAAGAAAAGAA
>WBNO01031323.1:97345-115133 GCA_013400575.1 Peucedramus taeniatus | reverse complement strand
TTAGCACGTGTAGATTTACCAAGATTTTGATGAATTTTACTATCTTCATTTCTTATGACTGCCCACCCCCCAAAAAAAACAAAGCCACCACAAAAAACATACTTCCTACCCCCTAAATATTAGTCTACTGCAATCCCATGTAAAAGCACATGCCTTCCACTATGTTTCCAGGTGGCCAGAAGTGTCAGTCACACAGTTTGAGCTGTCGGCTCAGCTACTGCACGAGAACTTCTGATCTACAAATGCACTGCTGGTTACCACTGGGCAAAACACCATTGACTGGGTTCACAGAATGATTCATTCCCCCCTTCAACTGCTTTTCTCCACTTTTCACCTACAGAAAAGCTGAAGAGTTCTCTCTATAAATATAAACACACTCTCTTACTATTGAAATAAGCTACTGTTAGACCCTGGCTTTCAAGTAAAATCCATCACTGAGAAAATGCAAAAATGCTGAAGCAAAGCAGGTCGACTACTATGACAACAGATGGAACATAAGCATTTTGAGAAAGTGATTCCCAGCTAAGGAAAGGATTTTTTTCAAGCTCAGATTCTGACCTCCATCTCCCAGAGAGTAGTCAAAATGAAGAAAGCAAAGGAAGAAAGCAAAAGGAAAGATGTTTCATACAGAAAGAATATTTCAGAAAAAAAAATTCAAAGCCTTAGGAATAATGGTGAAAGAAGGAAACAACAACCAAAAAGTTTACTGCATAATGGCACAAGGCTTCATAAACACTGTACCAGGAAAAAACAGATTTTATCAGTTAAGACAAGATGAAGCTATATAAACTTAGATCTATTTGCAGCTGAATTTAAGAAGAGCTAGAGAATTCTTCTCCACATAATTTTGTAAAAGTGCATTTGTCAACCTAAGATTCTCTAATAAAAAGATATAAGCATTGCCAAAGAAAAGGCAATTAGCTTTTTAAAGATACGATTAGAAACCTATTACGAGATTTTTTTAATACAGGAAGCCAATAAGCTAAACAAAGCAGCAAGCATCTCTCTACACTAGTATTTCCAGTATGGAAGATTGTATTGTAGTAGCTCTCAGTCATTCAGTACCGTATGATCACAGATATACAAAAAAAAAGAGAATACTTTCATATGCCATGTTTAACTGGTACTACAGCAGAAATCAAAACAGGACTGTAACAAGACCAGATATGTACTCCATGCTTCACAGACCATAACAAAACTAACCGTCAAATCACTGAACAGTAAGGTTTCCATCAGAAGCTCTACATGATGCAGAAAGTTAGCTAAAACAAACTGTAAAGTGAAATTCAAAAGCTTTGCCTAAGTTTGCTGTCATATAAATGCTGAAGGGCAACAGTCAGCTGCTAGGTAAATATTTCTTATGTATCCCTTAATGATTGAAGCAAATGCGATTTTAGACTAACTTACGACATAAAACAAAAGCGTTAAAACCACAAAGTTGAAGCTCTTTTTTGAGTGCATTCACTGTAAAGACAGCCTTCTGAAATAAAAACATCTTGTGAAATAGCTTGGCAACTAAAGGTTTTATCTCATTCATGGCACACAATGGCAAATATAGACTTCCTTTTTGTTTGGCTGTCAATTTGCACAGGCAAATTTCCACACTACATGGGACTTCAGGGACCAGCAGATACCTTTTCAAAACAATGACACTGCTCACATAATAGAGACTTCCTGAAGTATCTTCCTAGATTCCAAGGCCTATTCTCCAGTTCTCAGGCCCTCTACTGTTCTAAAAAGTAGAATCTGAACAGCCAAAATCTCAAAGAATAACTTTGTAGAAAAGCACAGAACTAACAAGATTTGAATAGTGCCGCCACATAACACGGATTCTCAGCTTTTCCATCATCAGTTCACTACTATAAGAGAAGGCAAGAAGTTATTCCTGCTCTCTCAAAAAATAAACTTCCTATACATTGAGGTAGCTACTTAAATGCTATTCTGAATGTTAAGAATCTTATATAAATATTTGAATATTAAATCTTCATTGAGAATACGCCCATATTTCCCAGGTGCACTTATGTATAACAGCAGAGAGAGAACTTCAGCCACCACTGTCTCTGGTTCAAACTACCTTAATTTCCCTCTGATCAACAGCTGGCAAAGTTATTAAAAATTATTTTAAACCAAATTCTCTACTGGTATTTTAATGAACTTTACTGTAATTGCATCTCAACAGTCAGAATTCACTCATTCCTCCATTAAAAATTAAACATCAGATACACATGAATCAGAGAGCAGAAATATCTAGTTTTTCATATCAATACTAGATGTCCAAGAGCCAGAAAATCAAACAATAATTTAAGAGCATTAAAATAAACTAACAAAATTAAACAGATAGGAAGACTAAAAAAAAAGGGTGAGAACAAAAGGGAGCAAATAACACAGCTTTGGCACTGTACCCAAGCCTTTAGAAATACCAATTATGACTATATTAACAAATTGTTAACAGGCCTAATTTATATAATATGCAACATAAGTAAAACAAACCCTGTAAATATCATAAAGCTGACTTCAAAAATAATTAGTAAAAGACAACAGACAAATTAACATCAACATCATTATGATCTACATCTCCAATATTCCCCAAAGCAGGTTAGAAGATTATGACAACGGCATGCTCAAAGAAAAGTGGCAGCCAAAAAAGAAGACTCCTTGGGTTTGAAATTGAAGAGGCAGGAAATTTTAAAAAAAAACCCTCCTAAGTATTCAGCTTTCTAAATAGCATGCAAAGGCTTACAATGGCAATAGAACTAGTGGCACCAGAAGAGAACCCTTAGCACTCTCTAAATACAGGCTAAAACTTCAGTCTCAAGGCTATGGTCTACACTAAAGGCTTCTGTAACCTTCAAGAATTTATACTGGGCTCTTTCCATAACCTGGACAACATAATCTGTGTATTAAGTACTTACTCACTACTTCAGGAGAGCACAGACTTCAATCCCCAGAGAGATAAAGGGAAATCTTAGATTAGACCCTCCAACACTCATAAACCAGATCATCCATTTCAACTGCTTACTTATGTTTTTCTAAACAAAAATCAAATCTATCTGTAAATAACCACAATTATTTCTTTCTTCTCCTCAAAAGGAAGAGCAGTTAGAAGGCTTTCACTGAAGTCACAAGACTGTTAGCATGCTACAATCACTGGTGATCAGTTAGCAGCACTCTGCTCATGCTCCATTATTCACCCCTAGTTGGCTCTTCTGACACCTATAGGCAGGCACCAATTGTGTTTCTACAACATGGAACACAAAAGGCTGAAGGGGAAAACATATGGCTTGAGCAGCAACTGTGAATTCTGAAATAACAGACAATATCAACTTGCATATAATATGCTGACTCACATTGAGAAAAGGATAAACTCTATTAAAAGATATCTGTTCACTGTTTGAGCAGTATCAGCAAAAATGAACCAGTTTTTTCTGTATCCTTTAGAGGCAGTTCAGGACTTACTTCCCTTGATTAGTGCCATATCTGTTGACATCATCTCTCTGCTGCTACATACAGAACAGCAGGTTCAAGTTTACATGCCTTGGAAATTTTCGATTAAAATCTTAAACATTAACTATATTCTGTCTTTAGCTTTAAAGAGAAAATTTATTTTATTGTTTATTTGTCCCATAGTAAATTTTTTTCTAAACAAATTCTAGTGTGAAGTCTACTTCATATTAAAACCCCATAGCTTGCACAAGTGAGATGCCAACTTACTCCAAACTTCATGAATACAAATACTTTCCCTCCTAAAACGATGTAGCCACTGGAAAAATTAACATATTAAATTATTATCTATAAAAAGGCAAAAACCCCCACTAACTTCAACAATGCTGGAAGGTGAGAGAGAGTCTGGTTTCTTGCCTCATTCTCTACTACTTCTCAAAGAAGCAACACATACAGGTATATAAATACATGTGTGTGCGCACGTGTGTCATCACTGTGACAGGAATGAGGATGAAGTCAGAAACAAGACACAAGTGCACCTCTTCACATATAATAAAGTAATAAATAATAACAGTAGCAAATTACCACAATAGCTAACAGACCTCTCTTACATTGAGCATAAGCTCAGTTCCTAAAGGTTATATCTGTGCATTAAAATATATGCACACAATATTAACCAAACATGATGCCACTCAAGTGCTTCACAAGCTTTTTGAGTGAAATGCACAGCAAGACCTGCGAGAATACAGTATTTACGAAGCTGAAATGCACCATGTTCCATACATGCAACAGGCTCCTTTCAGAAGGTGGATTAAGTTTAATGACAAAAACCCTTTGATTCCTGTGAATCATCTTTTTGACTCACAAGGAAGTGATGCATACTTCAGTACGTATTAAGAAAGCTATTTTTGGATCTAAAACTCCACTTACTGGAACACAAAAACCTGCAGAAGTACATGACAACTTGACACAAACACACACCAAGTCAAAAAAAGGAAAGCTTGTTGCTTTTACTTTGCCTAGAATGATATGTACCAAAGTAAAAGCACTCACATGGTGGAAAGAGACAAACTACTGGATTTACTGAGTATGGATGCCAGTAATACAGAGCTACACCTGACTGCTTTTTCAGGTATTTCACACCAAATGGAGTTAATATAACATCAACAACAGTCACATTTACATTAACATTCTTCAACTGCTAGAACCTAAGCAGCAGGAACTTCTGTTTTGAATTTCAGCTTCAAGGATGTCTTTAGAGCAGGCTAGAATTATACTCAAATTCCAATAAAAGTCATGCTAATGAAATGCTTCTTGCTCTACTACACACATACTCTATCCAACAGACTATCACAGCCCTCTCAGTACTTAAGCAATTACCACAGCTTGGCTTAATGTAACAGAGTTAAATCTTCCCCAAATCTCTTATTCCTGGAGTAAGAGAACACCAAGAGGTCAAGTAAAGATTTTTCATAAAGAAGTTGTCATTTTTATTTATCATGTCCAGCTTCAAAAGCATTCAAAGATAACAGTGGCAGACTTTCCCTATTTTAACATCAACTCTATAAACATTATTTATAGGCTTAATTGTATTTCCAGTACATAACACAAGGCAGATACTTCTCACTTCTGTTTCCCTTAGTAACCACAAATGTGAAAGCTGACTGCAGCACAGTTTGAGGGTCATTTCAAGAACAGAACAGGGAGAGAAAGGCTCCATTTTCAGATACTGATGCAGAAACTGAGTTATACAGTAAAAGGCACAGATCTATGGCAATTATTATAAGAATACCAGAAAGTCAGTATCAAAATAGTTTCCCTTCCCAACTTCATTCTGTTATTTCCCCAGACAGCAACAGTTTATTAATAACGCTGAAAGCAGAAAACTCACACATAATTATATAACTATGGTTATTTGTTTCTAACTAGTTACCTAAAGGTGAACCAGTCAACAGTTTGATTAGCTTGGGGTTTCTAAGGGAAAACAAAAGGCACTTAAAGGGAAAAAACAGCATTAGTACTACTAGCTAATTCCTTGACTTAATTTCTGTCAAACTAAACTATCAGATACACAGAATTCTAACATTAAAGGCAATACACATTACAGTTTTGCTTATATTTTGTAATGCAACTTTTTAGCCTACACTTGCTTTGCGGTAACATTCTAACAATAAAGCAGTAACTTACAGAATATTCAAGAGTCCCTCTAGGTTTTTGAAAAGACATTCGTCGCCCATCTTTCTTGTCTGGGGTCTTCTTCTGGCCAGCATCTGAAAAAAATTGAGGCAATACATGTGTTAAATTCATTTTCCTCTCTCAGTACTGTCACAGGCTGCTGACTACAGCCCCGTGGGCAGACATCTAATCCACCAGTTACACAGCTTACTCCTGCTGATTCCAACAGACACCAGCTGCTAAAATAAGGACTTCATTCCTCTGCAACGCTTTAAGAATTTGACCAATACAAACAACTGATAACTGGAAACCAACTAACTGCAAAGTACTTGCTGCTATCCAGGAAGCGATTAATGAAGACTAAATAAGACATTGACCCAATCAGGCAAGAAACATTTCTGGAATTGCTGTGTTTGATTTTGTATCATACCGAATCTGCTTTCATCTGAGGGGAGATAATCTAGACTATGTTTGATCTAGTCACTGGAGATTTTTTTGTCACTGTTTGATAAGTACAGAGTATTTAAAGCTTTTTTATAAAATAAAGAGCATTAGCATTAAATTCATAATTATCCTGTCTGTAGCAAACACACAGAGCTACTAAATAAACACTAAAGATTCTACATAAGTGATACAAATTAAGAACTGTTCTTTTTACTGGGGCACTGTATTTTGATAACCTGTTTCACAAGCCAAGCAAGCAACCACTTGTAACTAAAGTATACTCTATTATCTTATACTAATTGGTTGGATATTTGTGATAATCATGATGCACCAGTGTAGTTATACAGTTCAAAAGAAAGCACATACATCTCTAGAAAAGTGAGAGTTTTAATATCTGCATCTATACACACACACAAGGATTTTTTAGATGAATCTCCTCCACCACATGGCCACCACCTTCAACAGTCAAATATTTGCTACTAAGCAGCCCAAAATACTTATGTGAATTAGACATTAATTTTTCATGCTACAAGGGGATTAGTTATACTCCCATTTTGATATTCAAATTTGTTACCATAATTTACTCAAATATTTCAAGCCAAATTGAATAGAAGCAAGAAACCTTATAAAATGTATTTAAAAAAAAAATATTTTAGTGTAATCCATTTAAGCCCCACCCGAAGTACTAAGGAAACATGCTATAAACCAACAGCATCTTTAATACACTATCAGATTTAATTAGTATCACAACTCCAGCACTGGAAAAGACACTAGAAAAGTATCATAACTTTCCGACACCCCCTCCCAAATTTCTACATGGATAGTCAAACCTATCAAGATATAGAGAGCAGGGAAATCATGATGTAAATTACAATTTGGCAAATTCTGCCAAAGAAGAAGAAACAAAATGAAATCTTGAAAAAAAAAAAACCCACAAGAGGAAACCTACTTCAGAAATATATTTACTATATAGGACAAGCCACACAGGACAACAAAAGTAGTGATTTCTAGCAGACCCAACATAAAGAATCTCCTGTGGTACTCTTTATATAGATAAAAAAGTATATAAACTTTGGTCTAATTCATCCTTTTTTATATAGTCTGAGGAAAAATAAGCCCATACCTAAAATTGATCTATGAATGGTATTAATTATGGTAAGTTTTTATAGCTATGAATGACATTCAAGACTAAGCCTACTTCTAAAAAGTTTCTAGCAATTCTAAAACCTATACACTAATTCAGCACACTGCTATCTTCATTCAATACACTAAAAGGTATTTCTTCCCTTATTTACTAATAGCAACTTTTTAAAACTTAGCTAGAAGAAACGTTTATTTCTGATTATATTCATAGTGTTTAAACATACTACAAATGTCTCTGAGGGAAATGAAGCGAACTCAGTACAATAAAATACACTAGAAGTTTGTGTGTAGGTTTAGAAGCAGCCAATGTTCTCCTCACCTAGGTCAAATATTTTGTTATCAAAGTTTTTACCTGATCTTGCAGCACAACAGGTGCCTCCTCAGCAAGCTACAGAAAACCCAACAGTTGCTTGACTGTAGCTGCTCCAAATTTTTCAGCCCTTATCAAAGCTTTGCCAATAGCCTAATTATTTTCTTTCAAGAGCAGTCTGGATCAAATAATCCTAAGAAAAAGTCCAAGGAAGAAACCAAAAATAGACTGATCTATCCAGGATGCCACACATTAAAAAACTATAAATGGACAACCCTTATTCCATAACAAGATGTCTTCTTCCCCTCCTCCACCCCATTAGATGGAAGTAAAGATGACTTTTATATACTACAAATATATGTACACACACTACAGTTGCATATAGCCCAATGTAGTTTGTGGGGCTTTTTTCTCAAACCAAATTTAACTTTCTTTTTTCTTCTTACTGGTTCAAGTGTCTGAAGAGCTTGCAGAGAGGTGCCACTCAAGAGGTCAACATAAATTATCTTCTCCCTCTCCACCAACTGAGCAGCAGAGTGAAGTCTTGCATAAATACCCACTTCTGTTCCTTATGCCAGAAATAAAAATGGGAGATTATTTGTTCTTCACAGCAGAAGAACCTTCACTGCTGCTTTAGACTTAGAATCACAGCATCATCATAAAATATGCTGAGTTGGAAGGGACTCCCAAGGATCACCGCATTCAACTCCTGGCCATGCCGAAGTCAACACCAAGAATCACAACACGTGCCTGAGAGCATTGCCCAAACTCTGGCAGTATCAGTGCTGCAACCACTTCCCTGGGGAGACTGTTCCAGTGCCCAGTCATTCTCTGCTTGAGGAAGCTTTTCTTAATACCCAGCCTAAACCTCCCTTGACATGGCCTCAAGGCATTCCCTTGGACCCTTTCACTGGTCAGAGAGAAGAGAGCAGTGCCAGTCCCTCCCATTTCCCTTCTTGAGGAAGCTGTAGGTCACTATGAGGTCTCCTCTTCTGCAAGCTGGACAGACCAAGCGACCTCAGCCTCATATGGTTTCCATTCTAGGCCCTTCACCATCTTCAGAGATTTGAGGGAACTCTGGTAACTTCAGGAAAGTAAGATCAAACAGAGGGTAGGGGTGGGAAGACAGGTCCCTGTTGAAGGCATCTTGTAGGAAAGCCGGGAGAGCTCCTCCCACAAGTTTTCCAGGAGTTTATAGTCTGCTGTTAGGGTTTTTTGATGCCTTCCCCTCCCATACCTAAGGCAGTAAATCCTACCCTTCCCATCAGTGCCCACTTCCATTCCTTCAGTCTGTGAAGGCATTACCTCCCCCTCACTACATGGGTACAGGATTCAAGTGTTTCATAACCTGACACAATGTAAGTCTCCTGAGTCAACAAGAGATGGAGGCAGGCAACACAGAGCTCCCTGTCTGCTGACTACCCAGCTGGCCAAGCTATCAAAATCCACACCTCTGCCCACAGCCCAAGTGCTCGAGATGTCTGTTCATACAGAACACATCAATTTTGACCTAACCTCTCAGAAACAAAACTAGGATGTATTTCAGCTGTGAAAATAGGTCATAGTAGTAAAACAGGAATTCAACCTCCCTGATGACATATTACAAAGCCTCTATCTCTCACTAAATTAGCCAGCTATTCATTTTTGAGGCCAAAGTAAATGCATCTTTCAGCCATTCCAGTGCCCCTAAGTATCCTAGGAAGCACATGCCAGCAGAAACAACTGCCAGCATAGAATGCAGTGGTCTAAAAAATCCTCAGACACAACAAAAGTCAGTCTGATGGTTTCATTTTACTTACTTTCCAGGTAACTACTTTTGTTAGGTTAAAGATAACCATTACTTCCTCTGCCAGCAGCAAGCCAGTGAGGCTAACAAAGGCTGATGCTCTCAGACCACACCAAGAAAAATCTGTCACCACTGACCGCACTAAACACAACCTCAAGAGTTAAGTAACTTGTTTTAACATGGGATCTGTGTTAACTGTGCTGTTTTAGACGGAAAGAAGACAAGACTTTTTGTAACATCAGGATTCATGCTTTAATTATCAACTACCTCTTCACAGGACTGGGCGGGCCTCCACAACAGCTTGAAACACTGAAGTCAAAAAGTGCATGCCAGATCCACAAATGACAAGAAAACATTTCAGCTAGGATTTAAAAGACTAGAACTAGAAAGATGCAGAACACAGCATTCAAAATGACACAAGACCAATATTCAGTCTGAATGCACAGGCTCAGAATCTTGAGATTAAATGACTGCAGCACACGAACGATTACATATGATCATCCAACACAGAAAGGAGGACTTACTGTTCCAATGTACTTATACAAGATAGGAAAAGGGGATTCATGAACATTATGTTTTAGGAAGATGCAGTTTTCAATAAGGCAGCTTTGACATTAAAATATGAAATAGTCAGTGGCATTCAACTCAAGACAATTAAAGTCAAATTCCAACATTTATAGCGGGCCTTCTATAAACTGCCTCTATATGGCCCTGTGCCACTGAATTTTGGTTGACTGAAAATATTCTTGTGTCACTGCTAACTCAAATTATTATGACAAGAGTGGCATTTCTCCTTTCTTAGTATGCCACCTCAGCTTAATTGTAGACCTCCAATTTGCTGTTCACTGATGCTTTTAGCACATCTCTTGGAGTTCTGCACAAAGAGCTGGTAAAGATAAGGATACAAGTTAGGAACTGCTTAGGAGAATCTTCAAGCTCTGCAAAGAGCAAAATGTATTCACTTTCCTTTAACCGTCTTATCTGCACAATAAGATTAAATCTCAACTTGCAATGTTTCTCAGCTGCTATTCCATTCATTCCAATGTAAGAAAAATAACAAAAATTATTTTTTTCCAGAGAAATAAATGGATAAACCAAACAAGTATCCTCTGAGAAAAAGAAATTAATCTGGACAAGTCCACAATTACCGCAAATTGCTTAAAATTAATAAATGAGCCTGAGGTATCAAGCTTATTAAGATCAAGAAGGTAAGAAAAATATTATTTGTCCACTGTCCCACCCCCCAACAACAAATATGTAATCTGATACAGATTGTATTGTATTACAGATACAAATGTGTAATCTGATACACATTTGTGCATCATATTTACTGGTGTTACAAAAAGGAAAAGGCAGCAACTTTGTCAAATTCTTGTCTAGGACACAGTTTTTCACAGGATCTTAAACACGCAGCACATACAGGGTAATGAATCAAAGTAAGAAAAGTAGTCTGAAATATTTTCAAATACATCTTTATTTAGCAGTACATGGAAACAACTCACTAATTGATAAAGCAGGAAGCACAGATATTACATCTTTATTAGATTAGTTCTGCTCAATAACAATTAGATCATTATAATCTATTCATAAAGAAACAAAAGAGATTCAAGTAGGAAATTTTTATATTCCATAAGACCTGGTGACCTGACTCTCCTACCAGCAGGGACTACATTTCAGTCAGCAACTGTCTCATTAACCCTTCTCCCCTCCTGCAGGTAGATATGCTTTCAATAATTACAGGAATATTATTTTCAGTTATCTTCGAGTGTCTTAGGAACCAGAAACAGAGGCCCTAACAGTAGCCTACAAGATACTTGTAGTCCGCAGGTTTTTTAGCCAAAATGGTAGGTTTTCAGATCTAGGCAAATGTCATAATGCCTCCCTCAGTCTCTTCTTGCTAAGCAACTGCTATTTATTCTGATTCAGTCTTTCCAAGTCATGCTCTCAAAACTCTTGATCCTTATCACTGCTCTTCACATGACGCTTTTGTTCACATTTTTCTCATGCAAACCCCCAAGCTCAATGAATGAGACCTTGCTACATCTGAGATGTTGCATTAGCACTTTGAACACATCAAAATAGCTTTTTCCTGCAACATAGATACAGCATCAATCCAAGTTCATTTTGTGATCCTCCTAATATACAATACTTTGCTATCCAGTCAGATGCATAGCATGTAGGCAGAAAATTAAATTTATGATTTCAGGAATAAAAACAATTGAAGAGAAACAAACTTAAGACAGGACGCTTCTCCAAATGGCTAGGATGCTCTATGCATGACACTCCTGGTATGTGCATCACACGAGCTTTCTCCTAAATAAGATTTCACATTCAAAGTAAACAGAAATACTTTACCAAATTTTCAGATTATGCCACAGTATGTCTTAACCAACAGTAAGCTTCCTTTCCTCTTCCATTTGCAATATACACTTCAATACTTTACAAACAGCCCAACTCCAATCTCCACCTTCTGTAAAATCTCTCTGCAGTCCAAATACATCTTTTAATGGAAACTTGCAAAAATCTTGCCTGTACTATTGATACAGCAAGTCAACTTTTCCAATAACAACTTTATCACCTCTTTCAGATATTTAAGCCCATTTAGTTGTACATGCTCAAGCCTACCCAATACCACATCAGCAATTTGACCATTAAGCAGCACTATCATTGTTATATCCTTACACATCTTCAAGAATTTACACTTTGCCTTATCACACTAAATCCCACGATACCTACTCTTTCTAAGAGTACAAAGTCAGTCAGCTTACCCTGCTGACTTCTGCACTACAACTGCTCTGCTCACATGCAAAGGGATCTGCTGTGGATGTCAAGTAATTCACAGAGCCTCAGTAAACATCTTACTGTACAAGTTTATTGCATTAGGTTTGCAGATAAACTGGTGGGACCAGTCAACATACATGATGGCAGGGATGCCACTGAGCAGGACCTGGACAGGTTGGGGAGCAAGCTGAAAGGAATGGGATTCAGCAGGACAAGTGTTCTGCGCAGGAAGGAAGAGCCCCCGTGCTGTACAGTTGGCACTGCTCAGCCAAGGAGCAGCTTTGCTGAAAAAAGACCCCAAGGGTCTTGGTAGGCAGAAGCATGACCTGGAAACAAGGGGGGGGCAACAGTATCCTCAGTTGTATTACTATGAACAGAGGTCAGAAGACTGAGAGCACACCTATTATCCTTGCACTGCACTGCTTTTGAAATACAGGCTCTAGCATCCCTCCTCCTGCCCCCATTCAATGTAAGGAAGGCACAGATAAACCAAACTATTTCAGTGAAGGGACACCAAGGTAGTCGGGGACAAAAGCCAGAAAAACAGAGCCTCTCCAGTCTGAAGGAGAAGTGGTTTTGAAGGACTGTAACAGTAGCCATCCTGTACCTTCTAGATAGCTTTCCAAGACGCGTCAAGATGACAAAGCCAGTCTCTTCAGTGACATACAGCAGGAGAACAAAAGGTAACAGACAAAGAAGAAACAAAAGGGATTCTGGGTAGACAGAAGGCAAAAAACCCTAATTGACCAGTGCAGCTGTGCAGTTTCCATCTCTGGACATTTCCAAAGCAGAACAGAGCACTGAGAAACCTAGCCTGAAGTCATCATCTTCCCAACTTTAGCAGGGTTAAAAAATCTTACTTGTAATTTGAGTTATCTGTAACTATGATTCCTTCAATTTTTCTGGCAGGCAATACAGACACATAAGGCCACCCTATCAAACCAAGCCAGAGGGAGATTCACACATATAACACAAGGTGTGCTGCTTACTGATGAACAGAAAATTATTATTCATACATGTAGCGATCTGAAGTGCGGCTATCAGTCTGCAGGTTCTCAATAAAATACCACCTTCTAAACTGTTTGAATGTTAGAAATGGAAATTAACCAGAAAAATAAAAATAAAACCACAATCAATATGACACATTAAAACAAAAATGCAATACAGTCAAAGGATACCAGAAAAAAATGTGTCGGTCATCTGCTAGATTAGTTTATAAACTTAACTTCAGTTAAACATTTGAATACATCAGAATCCTGCTGAACAGCAAAAACTGGATGAAGAATTGTGAAATATGTAAAAGATTCAGTAAAGAGGAGAGAAATACAAATCAGGAGAATGGAGAAGTATATTAATGAGATGCCAGTGGAGTAGTTTTTAACACAGTTCAACTGCACATCAGCAGACAAATTCAAAAGCACAATCAGCAGCAAAGGCTGTGTAAAAGGACACAATGAATTCTGAAGTTCCAAAGCTTGGAGGAATAAAAGCAGGGAAAGATGCAATAGCACAAAGCAGAACCTGAAGTAAAAGATCATTTAACATCACATGCACCAAGGGAATACTCAAGAAATCCTGTACATTAGTAGCACAGAAGTCTGAAGAAGAGTTTGTGCATACATTAACATATCACAAGATGACTGAGTCACCAGCCTGATACATTCCAAGATCACATTTGCTTCTTATGCCTGTACCAACTGAATTATTTTCAGCCATGAAAGCAAAGCATTAGCGTCTTTGTAAAGGGTGTTGGTACATTTCATATGTGCTTCATCCGGAACAGTGTGTACAAGAAAACTCACAGAAGTGCGTCTCCCCAGTTTGAATCCTCTTTCCTACTTTATCATACACCTGGTAACTTCTTAAAAAATGAGGTACTGAATAAAGATGAAAGGAGAAAATAACCTACCTTATTCTTATATTTGCTTTATTCTAAGACAACTTTTTAGAAAGAAAGATACTAACTTTTACAGCAAGATTTGAAAAATGTATTATAAGTTGGCACTGCACATTTATCCTTCTAATGTACTGCTGCTACCTTGACCGTAGCACAGAGGACTGACAAGCCACACACTTTACTGGATATACTGTGTATGGTAACCTTACCAATCAAGACTCCAAAGCTGGTATGAAAGAAATGTAAATAAGCCCACAGGCCAGATGGTTCAGAACTGAACAATCAAGCTGAACCTGAGGGAGAAAAACAACAACAACAACAAAAGTTTCAATAGAAGGCATCTATAAGAACTTCCCTGACAGACTGGTTGAGAGGAGTCTCTGAATTACTGATTTTTATTTAATATCTGTACTTAATGAAAGACACAGTGCAGGAAGTCAGCACTACCTGTGCAGTGTATCTTCTCCCTCCATGAAGTGAGGTGAAAATATCTAGGAGGGAAGAAGCATAAGACTCCAGGTACTAAAGTATTTCCTCACAGAATCAAAGGGTTATCCAGAAGAGAAGCCTCTTGAATACACTTACTCCAGCCTCCAGTTTGAAGTAGAATTATTGTCAACATCAAATCAGGTCGGCTTAAAGCTGTCCCAGTGATGGACCACTCTGTGTGAATTTTTTCTTATTGTCCAATTTGAACCTCCTAAGCTAAAACTCATGGCTGCTGCTCCTCCTTGATCTCTTAGCACTCAGAAGAGTGTGTCCCTCTAGGTAGATGCAGGTCATTATTAGATTGCCTCTAAGTTGCCTTGGTTTCCCTCTGCATCACTGAAGCCCAGCTCCCTCAACCCCTCCTCACAAGTCATATGCCCTGTGTCCCTAGATAAAGTGGCTGGACCCTCTGTAGCTCCTCAGCAGCGGTACACAAACCAAAGAGCACATGCAATGTATAGCTCAGCAGTGTCACAGAAAAGAAGCAAAACCATGTCCCTCACTGCTGGTCACACTTTTTACACAGCAAAGCAAACAGCAGACTGAAGTATGGGATATGCTGTTGGCTCATTTAAGTAAAAGGCTTGTACAGATGAGTCTCAAATTAAACTAAGCCTTCAAGTTAATTCTGCAGAAAAAATAATTCTTAATCACACATTCCCAAAAGCCTTGAGCTGCATCTTAAAGCAACTAAAACCACATGCAACTTCAGCATGCTAACACCTATAGTACATAACAATAATCAAGAAAATGACACTGTTCTAGCTAAAGTTTCTATGTAAACCCAGGCTTGAATACATACATATTAGCTCTTCCTATAAATTATCAATAGATTATATTTAGAAGTTATATTTCAAATCTTACAGGCCTTTTTAAAAAAATAGTAACTTTACACTCTGACATTGAGAGTGTCTTTACTAAAGCCAGATATTTTCTCTTGACTTTATGATTATATTTGCATTTTTATCCTCCATCACAACCATTAAAAGACAAAAATTCTTTATAAAGTTCTTTCACTGACTAGGCTGCTGACACAAACAGTGTAAACCGGATAAACAGGTTTACAGCCTCCTATGGCACTACTCAGTCTTCCAGTGCATACTTTCTCCCTACTAAGAAACACTATAGACTGTTCTGCACGTGTCCAAAGAAGTGATTTAAAGCACAGCATTTGAACTTATGCCTCCCTGAACTTGGAAACCTGATAGCTGTTCAACTGTTCAAAAAGACAAGCATGAAAACAGTAAAGGTAAGATTATTAATATTACATTTGATTGAGATACTTCATTGTAGAAGCTAAAATAGGTTGGCTTTTGTTTCAAATAAGTTGAAACATGGTTTTAAGGCATTTATGAAGAACTATTCTCTTAACAAGTAATGCACAGTCTCAACTGAACCACTCAAAAAAAAAAATTAAAAAAAACAAACAAACCCAACACTGAAAGCCCTAAGGGGGGAAGAAAAACTACAGCAATAGGTAGGCCTTGATTCAGAACACTGCAGAGACTAAGCATTTGGAGCATTTAGAATCTGCCATTAAGTCTTAAGCTAATGCCAGGGTACCCATCTCTAATTAAAAGAGAGGTTTGATTTCAAACACAGCATTGCAATCATTGTTACAGCTTCCACAGCACCCATTAGCAGGGCACAGGTGGTTTGTGAAAGCCAGCAAAATGCTTGACAGAAGAACTCTATAGTCACAAGAAATTGTTTCTGCCCATAACTGATAGAAACCCTGTGAGGGGAAGGCAGCACGGGAGGGCCAAGGTCTACTTACCTTGCACAGTGTGCTTTGCCCAGGTGAGAAAAAGGTGCATTAGAGTCCATATACACAGAAACTCACCCTGCATTCCAAAACTTGTCACTAACACAAATTTTAAACATTACATTATGAAAGCATCTGAGGAGATACATTTTCTGCTCAAAGCTAGAGATAAAAATAAAAAAAACCCAGAACGTGACAATGCAGTCTAAGTTAATCCTTTCTCCCAGAAGAAGAAGAGAGGGAAAAATAGAGCCTTTACCTCCAAGAAATTCCATGTATCACAGGAGATGCTTTATACTAACAGCTGAACACAAGGCCTTGTAAGAGACTAAAAGGCCAGAAGATGTTAAAGCATTTTACTGCTCTTTTGGTGCCGCAAAAGAGTGTAAGCAATCTTTGTCAAAAAGTCTTTAACTGTTTGCAGAGACCTTATTCAAGGTACTTCACTGCTGAAAAAGAAGTTATTGTCTCTTTCACACCCTGTGTATGTTGTAGGGAGTGACATGAAACAAATAAAGAGGGGCACTGTAAATATAGCCAGTTACCAATTATCCTTTCTGTGCAAGAACTCTGACACAATGTACACAAGGAAACACCATCAACATTTGACTGGCTTCATGGGCATTCCTATTACCTTGCTTACTACAATGAGTAGCAGATCTTGTTTCCCTTCAAGGAAAACAACTATTTTACTCTTCCAAAATAACCTACAATAACAAAGAAACTTAATGTGTTTTAATATTTCATTTCAGTAGAGACCTGACCTCAACCTCACCTAGAGACTATAACAAGCCTTCATTCATCCACTTCCCACAGAGCTTGATAAAACAGGGGAAAAAAAGGAAAACATGTACTATTCATTATATACTCCTCTTTATTTATTACAAAGCACTTTCACAAACTTAACTTCATATGACTTTTTGTTTCTAAGGAATCATTAGATTACACTGCTCTTACTAGTTGTCATGCCTTGTTTTTAACTCCCAATCAATAGCATTACCTCTCTCGAGTTCTCATTGCATGCTCCTCTTCTACATTCACTGACCACCTCTCCAGTTTTGATGGTATTTCTTGCCAATATAAGTGCTCATATCAGATACTTACAATAACTATACCAACAGCCACAACAGTGTTATCAAGAGAAGGGGTGACAACAGCAGCCCTCTTCCTTCCAGGCACAGGACAAGGAGTCACCTACTACTGTCTCCTGACTGACCTGTTTGGCCACTGAGCGGCAGAGGTACTACTTCTGCCCTTAGCATCCCCGAGCCTGCTTCCCAGTCATGCTGCCTGTTCCTCAGGAGCACCTGAGTGGCAGAAACAACCTCGGAGACAAAGGACATCGCCAATCGAGTAGCTTGCGCTTCAGGTGCTTTCCTACACCCTGGTCTTCAAAAATACCAGGAAAGGGAAGTTAATAAAGGAAGTACAGGAGTTGTGTCACGGAAATCAGGAAGACGTTCAGTCGGTTTTCTGCTGTTAGACGCAGCCCCGGTGCAACCGCTCCGTGGCGCGGCGCCGGCAGTGCCCGGCCCATGTGCCAGCCCTTCCCCGCCC
>WBNO01031323.1:74178-96956 GCA_013400575.1 Peucedramus taeniatus | reverse complement strand
GGGGCGCGGGTGGGGCCGGGACAGGCGGCGGCCGCTCGGTCACCGGGGCGCCCGGACAACGCTTCCTGCTGGCCGCGGGCAGGCCCACGGCCACCTGCGCATCTCCCCGGGCTCGCCCGCCGTCCGAGGAGCTGGTTATGTTTCGTGGAAGCGCAGTACTTTACAACCATGTGCTGCAACGCTTTCGATGAACTTTGAGCTTTCCTGTCTCACCACTCCCAAGCGTGAAAATCAAGGCAATCCCTTACTTTTAAATCTTTGCACAGTCGCGAAGATGTTTTTCCACTATAAGTGTAAAACGGGACCAGCCGTGACCCTGTGTGGTTTTCTGCTCTGTTCCTGACCGTCCCTCTCTCCGAGGGTCCCTGCCGTGGGATGCCATCATCCTCGCCTGTGCCAGCCGTGTCCCGGTGCCCTCCTTCGAGTGATCGCCAGCATCGATACCCGACTCAACCTCTGAACCCACCAGGTCACTTTAGACTTCCAGCAAAACTTACTAGCTCTACACCTTTTCTTTCTTTTTGAAAAAGACATTTGATTTGTGGTATTCATTTGTACCTTTGCATTCTTCATCCCCTCAATTCTTGGAACTTTTTAAGTTTCAAAAAAATAAAACTAATCGAAACATGATCCAACAGTTTCAGAGAAAAAGAAATACCTAAGGCACAGAATCTCATTATTGAGGTCTGCCTTATGGTGTGTTCTGCAGGTATTGAGGCTGAAAGAACAGCCATATAATGGTATTTATACCTGTGCCATAGACCTTGAGGATGCAGAACTGTAAGCTAACATGCTTATATTCTAATATGAGTATGATACAATTATATGCTGCATCTAGCTGCAAATGAAGGCATTGTTTAATAAAAAATGCTCTTGTTGAGCCAAACCTATTGTGTACATGCAGAACAGTTGAACAAAGTGCTGAGCTATTTCAACTCCACTTGTAGCAGCTGCTCAATTAAATCAGGGTTTAACATCAGCATTTTAGAGTGCTGATTTCTGAGGGTTACTTGATTTAAACAGTACACTCAAATCAACCTTTCTACTACTCAAATCAGTTATTGCTCAGGAGATAATGATGTTCAAGACTTTTTTCAAATACAACCTTTCACTGAAAGAGAACCAAGAAAATTTTGACAGAATTAGCTCCTCCTTCCTTTCCCCAAGATCTGCCAGTAGAAATGGATGAGTAATCTGTCTGTTCCTAGGCTAGTGAATAAATCTGGAACTGTAGAGTCATTGCATGGTCTAAGTACCACTAGATGTTTAGAATATAAACAGTTCTGCCAACCAGATATGTCTTGCCCTAAGCACTGTAATTAGTTTTCATTTTATGACAGGGTTTCTGCCATGAAAAAGTTATGATTGGTCTTTTGCCCTGCTGATTCTATTTTAGAAAAAATCTATTACATCTTTGAATGAGAAATGAGTTTACAAATGTGGTGATCAGCACATTTGAAACTTCCAGATCAGTTGCCCACCAATATTCCAGCTACACACACACCCCTCTGCTATTGTATTGATTGCATGTATTTCTTCTGTGGTTTGAAATAGTCCTTTCTTTTTTTCTCTCTCTCTTTCAGGTTTATATTTATAGAACCATAAAATTGTTTAGGTTAGAAAAGACTCTTTAGATCATCAAGTCCAACTGTTAACCCAGCACTGCCAAGTCCACCACTAAACTGTGTCCCTAAGTGCCACACCCTGCAGGGATGGTGACTCTACCACTTCCATAGGCAGCCTGTTCCAAGGCTTGACAACCCTTTTGATGAAGAAATTTTTCCTAACATCCAGTCTAAATTTTCCTTGGTGCAGTTTGAGGCAGTGTTGTTCCATAATATTGCAGTAATAGAGTCTCTACAAATTCAGATAGCATTTTGATAATGTATTCAAGGTAAATGTTTGATAATTATGAATTTATTTTACCTGCTTTTACCTGCTTTCCTCACAAATAGTTCTACTGAACTATAAAAAGACTAGTTCTTACAGAAATGTCTTTTTTTTCATAGTATTGAAAATCATTGTCTATACTCAAAAGCATACATTTAGAAATGTTTTTTCTTAGCAAGAACAAATCTTCAGTTAAACTGTTTTAACTATTAAATCAAGATTTAGGTATCAATGCTCAGAATAGTAACAGTACTCTTTAAGATACGTGACACTCATAAACTACTGATAAAATTTCAAGGCATTACTGTAATACAAGAATTGATATTACACTGTTATTAAATTGTGAAGAATATAGTCAGAGCTATACTACTTGCCATCCTGAGGGACCTTGAGAAGTGGGTCCATGCAGAACTCATGAAGTTCAACAGGTCAGTTATGAGGTCCTGTCCCTGGGTCAGGGTAATCCCAAGCACAAAAACAGGCTGAGCAGAGAGAAGCACTGGTGAGAAGGACTTGAGGGGGTTGATGAGAGGCTCAGCATGACCTGGCAATACACACTTGCAGCTCAGAAAACCACCTGTATCCTGGGCTGCATCAAGAGAAGTGTGGCCAGCTGGTCGAGGGAGGGGCGTTCTCCCCCTCTACTCTGCTCTCCCACCTGGAGCAGCCACCTGGAGCTCTGCATTCAGCTCTGGGGCTCCCAACAAGAAATGGATGGGGACTCCTTTGGACTGTTTGAACCAGTCCATAGGAGAGCCACAAAGATGATCTGAGGGCTGAAGCACCTCTTCTGTAAAGATAGAGAGGGTTTGGGTGCACTCTGGAGAAAAGGAGGCTCCAGGAGACCTTAAAACACCTTCCACTACCTACAGGGGACTTCCAAGAGTGTTGGAGAGGGAATTTTTACAAGGAGTAATGACTTTAAAGTGAAAGAGGTCAGGTTTAGATATTAGGAAAAAATTCTTTACTGTGAGTGGTGAGGCACTGAAACAGGTTGCCCAGAGATGTTGTGGATGCCCCATCCCTGGAATTGTTCTAAGCCAGGGTGGACAGAGCTTGTGTAGTGGAAGGTGTCTCTGCCTATGACAGGGGGGTTAGAATCAGGTCACCTTTAAGGACCCTTCCAACCCAAACCATAATAGGATACTTCAGTAGGTAACATCAACACAAATATCCAGTACTATGGGCTTTAAGATGCTGTTTCAACTTGGTTATGTCTTAGTTGTACCACACCTGTGCTAGCAAGATTTTTAACAAAGATCTCTGCTCTGAAAATGGATCAGACTTAATCCAGTGTCACTTTAAATATCTAATGTACTGGTACTTAAGATTGTAACCAATATTTCCATGTGAAAAACTTTGCAGCATTCCTTTTTAATTGGTAGGAGCAACACGAACACACTGTGCATAAGCAATATGTGTCCCTTTTACTGTTTACTGGAGCTAAACCAAATATAAATGGGTTCTACAATGTTTATAATTGTTTATGCTTATATTCATCTTGAACACCTTTACAGATCATTCTACCTTTCTGTCCTCAAAATGTCTGGAAACAGCCAGGATTTTGCTGAGGAGGACTAATAAATCTATGTTTGATCTCTAAATGTGCAACAAGGATCTCTTCTGGGTTTATCTTCTGTGGTATCAGTGGAGAAAAGAGTATCTCTGTAACTTAGCCACTTAAAACTGTCCCTCCAATAAAAAGGAACTGGTCCTACCTGCTTTTAATTGCTTGTTTCTGTTCTCATGCTACAAGTGTAAGCACAAGGATTCATTTGGCAAGTGAATGAACTGTATTGTAAAGCTGATCAATTTTAAAGTACCTTTTAGTTTAGTAAAAACTAACTAAACTTTTTTTGTTAATTTGTTATTATTTTGTTTTGAGGTTACAATTATCCCCAGTTAGATCTCCAGATCTGTTTGAGTTGTGTGTAAACACCTGTAGAAGCACAAGCTGCAAAACAACAGATGAGTCCAAGTGGCTGGGAGAGCAGAAAGGGAGGGAGGGAGAGAGAGGAAGTTTCATGCCAGCCTTTGTGTCTTCAGTGCCAATGTATATTAGCTCAAAATGAAAAGTCAGACTGTGGCACAAATAGAGATGCCTTCATATTGGTATTATACACAAACCCATATTCAGTAGCTACAGAAGTGTCTCACAGAATATGTCTGCATTTATGATGTAATATTTAATAACACCTTATGCTAATCTATTGCACAACCTGGTCTTATAGCTAGATCTCCAAATCTTAAATCAGAGCAGGTAGAAGCTGATTCAGCTGCATCCTAAAAGATGGGAAAGAGAGCAGGGATCTATTTTGGTCAGATAGAAAAGGACACAATGGGGCAAGAGTATTTCCAAAGTCTGAACATACAGTTATATATAAAAGTATTTCATAGGAGAATAAAAGGATAAAACTTTAGCAAGTGGTAGTGATATCACTTCTTCAGGGACAGATCTGTTGCTTGTGAAAGTGCAAATTGTAGCAACTAATCCAGCAAAATGCCAGCAGATGCTGTTCAAGTTCCTCAGGGCAGTTCACATGCCTGGTGTGCAGGATTTGGGCCTCCTGCAATATGTCTTGCCAAATTCACGGTGCAACCAAGCTGCAGGCAAAAGTGCACCTACACAAAAGGCACTAACACAAACCCCTCCCTCTGTTTTGTGAGAAAGGAGGCTTGCACATGCTTTCCGGGGTGACAGACTTGGTGTCAGTCATTTGGCAATTAGTCAGCATTCATTTGTATATAAACAACCTCTAGGCAAGTATGTAATTCTGGCAGCTTGAACCAAATGCCCCATTTAAGCTTCCTTAGTCATTCTGGAAGCACTGACTGTCATGTAGCACTATGAGGATGCTGCATGCCTTTGTTAGGTATTCTAAACTACCACCTCTGCTCAAGACACTACCATTTGTGTGGTTGCAAAACCCATAATTGGCAAAAATATGAATTTGAATTAGAACTTCTTAAAAGCCTAACCTCTTTCTTGATTTTTAATGAAACCTATTTTTAGTAATGTAAAATAATTCAGGAATTGTTTGAGTTTTTGTTTCCTTGTGAAGAAGATAAACTCTTAAGACACAGAAAAACATACTGCACTCTCTTTCCAATGTTGTTTCAGTAAAAATTAAACAGAATGCTGAATGCACATGCAGTCCCTGAAGGAGGAACCAGAACTCAGGCATGCAGAACTCCCACATTCTCAGGCCTATTTCCCTAGGAACAAACTAATTCGAATGATGAAGTATGGAAGTACACAGTTCTAGAAGCAAAAACATTTGCACTGATCTATTTTTGTGATCAAGAATGTTCAATTTATTCCAAAGGGAAATTCAGTGTCAATAAAATTTTGGGAGAAGTTGAAAAGAGATAACCAGCAGGTGACACTAAGTAAATGGGTGTGTTTAAAACAGGTTCTTCACAGAGAACTGTGGGCTAGGAGTGGCTGTTCATAAGGTTTCACAGTACCACATCCTCTTTTCAGATTAGGCACTCAACAAGAAAGAAACTCCCATCTGCATACTAGCTTCAGAAATGGCAAACCTGGAATTTCAGACTTCAGCAGGTTGGGATACAATTCTGATTTTACTGACCAGCTCCCTGTAAAATTGAAATGACATGGGGCCCATTCTCTACCTTGACCACTGATGCTGTTCACTGTTCAGCAGAAAATGTCACTCTGAAGGGACAAGACAGAATAAACACGGGCAACAAGGGAATTTGGCAGTCCCTGATTCTGGACTGGGATACTTCAAGTGCAGGTTATTTTTTGTATACAATTACTCTTGAAATAACACTGAAAAAGACAGGAAGCCATAACAGCATCTCTGTTAGGAGAGTTATTTTCTTAGTAGAAAACTGAATCAAATGCCTGCTGTGTTTGTATTTCAAATATGGCTCAATAAATCTTTAATTTCTTAAGAAGCTGTACAAAATAAAGGTACCACACCTAGATATGAGGTTTCTTCGGGCTCAGAAGAACATTTGGACCTTGGGCATCTCAGCTACCCCTACAATATATTTTAGTATCAAAAAAGATGCAGTACTCCTTATGTTTAATTTCATAATAGCTAAGTACTGTAACATTCACTGTGTGATTTTGTCTTCTTACCAAGAAGCTGAATACATAAATATTATAGTTTTGTTTGTTTGTTTGGTATCTAATCTAATCCAAGAGAGACTATTTATAATTAGGACAGCCCAGCAAGTCCATTTCACCTTTAAGGAAAAAGCAATTTTTGTTTTTCTAGCCAGATTTCAAAAATCTTCATACAATAATTTAAATTTGGATAGTAAAGATAGAAACACCATGCAAATAAAATGTACAATCCAATCTGGGGCATACTGTAACACATATATGAAAAATGTTAATTGATTCACAAGTGTCCTGTACTGGCATACATAGCATAGTTACAGGAATGCATACTAAGCATATGAAACCCAGCAGAAGTGAGTATAAATTAAGGGTATTTTACTCCATTTAACCTCATCTTGCAAAATAATTTTATCAGATTTCAAAAACATGCCACAATTTTTTGACACTTTTGGGTGTACCCAATGTCAGCTGCATATGGTCTGAATTTTCAGATTCAGGTAATTGACAAGCTTTGTTGCCTGCAGTTACCCAGCTTCTCTGCAAAATTATAGAATCATAGTCCCCATCTAACCTTTTTTTATCCTTTTTCTTTTCCATAAAACAGCAAAAAAATTAACATTACGAAAAGGAATATTCTAAGACTAAATATGTATTTTTTGCTTATTTTCCCAAAGTATGCTTATGTTTGGATGTTGAAATGATCCATTCTACAATAACATGTCAACATTTGTTAGAATATCAGTGATATCAACATAGAAGTTTTCAAATATGGCCTTGAGAACAAAGGCACATCATATGGGGACTTTTCCATGTTTACAGCAGAACTTTAGTTTCAGCTGCAATTACTCAGCTCTTTATATAGACTGCATTATTAAATAAACATTAAATGACCTCCAGGTCTTCAGTTCATATTTATCTGGTCAGTAGTGGCTTATTATAAACAGAACATTCCATTCTTTCAGGGAGTTGTATGAAATTCAATTTGGACTCCAGGAGGGTATGAATACATGTTCATAGAGACACCCATGCAGTTTAAGGATGTTGACTAGTTATAGCACTTGCTGAACAGAGTCAGTTTTCAGTAGACACATCTTCTGTCTTTGTGTCATCAATTCACTGACTTTTTTTTTCTTTCATCATGTGTTTTGCAACAGAATGTGGAAAACACTGACAGCATAATTGATGACTCCATAGTATTTACTAGCTAATCTCATCCTCCACAGAGGCATAAATTATGCAAATGATAAATAATTGCTTATGAAAGGTGAATAATCAATTTTCAGAAAATTGATTATTCATCAGATATTTGAATCATAAGCAAACAATATTGAATTAATCCTTTTTTTCTTTTTTGCCATATAAGTGTAACTATTTTTTCCTTAACACTCACTAAATGTTTATCAAGTTGTTAATGCACTATGTTCCTCTAGGGAAGTTGCTTGTACTTGCTCAGAAACAATAGAGCCAGATTCCAATTCACTTTTTACATTGACTGACTGGTTCATGATAAAATAGAATGTCCCTCTGGTAGGGTACAGTTGTTAAAGTTCAGTCTGGTTCTATACCATTTCTGAAGACTAAGCAATCATAACACAACTCAGATTTTAAATGAAAGCCTTGATTCAGAGCATCAACATGAAAAATGTTTAGATCAATATCTCAGCACCTCATGACCAGCTGTATTCCTCATGTTTATAGGAAAAGCCACATACTTTAGAAACCCACAGTCCTTCTTGGGGTTATAACGTTAAAAATCTTCATATTAATAATGTCTTTAAAGTGATATAATGAACTGGTTCTTTCTGTTTGAAGAAATAATTAACTGCTTGTCACATACTCTCATTATGCTTGATTGGCACCAAATCAGTTTACAATTCAAAAAACATTATGGCTTTTAGTAATGGGTTATGTGTTTTCATTGCAACCTTTAGACCTGAAGATATCTGAGATACAAGATGCTTTCTGTTTACTAAAACAAAATGATTCTTCTCAGACACTTGGAAAACACAGGCTTAAGAACAGTGATGAGCAGTCAGTTCTGTGTAGAAATGCCATCTAAAGTACAGTGATATTTACTAGAAAATGGGTCCAAAATATCATCAGAATTGTTCTTAAACCAGAATAAGGCTAATGGCAACAGCTGATCCTTTTGATTGCAAATTTTTTATTCTAATAAGAATTACCGATTTTCTATTTTACTTACTCCTGCTTAGGCAGTACATTCTAGGATTAAGGATTAGTTAAAAAAAGACTCAATTCTGTTGCAGTCTTTGCTACCTTTTTTTTTTTTGTGGTTATTTCCCTTCAGTAAGCATAGGAAAGCCTTTTGTACATACCTTTTCCTGAGCCACCTAAATTTGTGCAGGACATTCCTGAAATTTTCTTTTGAATGAAAACCCAGAAGAAGTATGTTGATCTTACTAGGAGGAAGTTCTTCTTTTTCTTTCTTGTTAAATCTTGCTTCTTAAGGAACATCTGGTGTCTCTCCCCTCCCCCACTGGCACCACATCACAAGCGTATGCCTGATTCATTTGCTCCCATAATATCATGTAGAAAACTTGTGGATGGTTATTCACTCTGTCCTTTTGGGGATAATTACTACAATTTATTCTCAAAAATCAAATCCATTGCTTCTAGCTAGCTAAATCATTTGAAGGCTGTCCATTACTGCATTATCTCTGAATTAAGAAACTTTATCCTTTATACAGTAGTTTATTCCCCTGATATTTCCTATCTTAACTCATGTGTCCCTCTCACATGTTATTATCTTAGCTTTGATTACTGTCACAATTTCCCCTGAAATGATTTTCAGTATGTTGTGTCTCTTGTGTTCAGCCACATTTAGCTGCAAGGCTGTACACACCATTGAGAACCTATGCACATACACAGCTTTACAGATCCTACTTGCCTCTTATTAATCTCCTTTTATTTGTTTAGATGGGATCTTCTGTAGGCTTCATTTAAAATTACTAAAGGCATGTCTTGCTATTTTCCTTGTATTTCATCTGAGGATGAAATATTTTGAACATATATTGTGTACAAAATCTCAAAAGAACAGCTCTTTTCTTAGGTAATTAATGGTTATCTGTCAAGGTTTTTTACACCAGTGCTTCAGGACCAAGACTCAGAATTTGTAAGTGATTTGACTGACAGGGGTTAAGGGTGAAGCACTAGTGACATGCTTTTTATCACGGAAACAGGCTGTTGTATTTCTCAGAAGTCAAAAGCTTATTTCTTCCAACCATGGGTCCTAATATTAATAAATTATGCTATGTTGGAAATACATACAGCATACTAGTTTAGTCATGAACCTTAGTAAGGTCAGCAAACCTCAGAGAGAAGGGAAAAATAACTACTGTCTAACCTTGATCTATTTTGGTATTAAATACAAAGGAAAAATTCAGTTATTTGAATTGGAGCTTGCCTCTTGAGTTCCTACTAATCTGTTGTTGAAGTTCTGCCTTGGGTATGGCTCACATCTCAGTGTCATTGAGGACTGCAAGGCTGCTCCAGCAGACATGCTCTGGAGCTGACACAAACGGAGCTGCCATGAAAATGTCCAGGAATCAGGCTGCTGACACCTTCAGAGCCAGCCAGAGCCAGCCAGAGCTCCTGGACAGCAGGAGAGGTGACTCTTGTGTGGGGTGTGGCCAGGTGGATGAGCTGCTCAGCCTGGTGGCAGAGCTAAAGAGGGGATAGAAAGGTTTAAAAGTATCAGGAGCTCTGAGGAGGAGATTGACTGGTGGTGACAGTCTCTACCATCCCTGAGACACAGGCACCAGACCTTGCACCACTAGAAGGAAAGGATCCCCTCTTGCACTTTCCCTTCCCCGCTCTACCCGTGGGATGGGGAGGGGAATCAGGAAAGAATAGAAAATAGAACTCATGGATTGAGATAAGAACAGTTTAATGACTGAAACAAAATAAAAGATAATAATAATTAACAAAGTTAAAGATAATAATAATAAACTACTACTACTACTAATTGTAATAAAAAGGAGAAGGAGGGAGAAATGTGAAAACCAGAAAAGACAAGAGGTGCAGAACACAATTGCTCACCACCTGCTGACTGATGCCCAGCCCATTCCTGAGCACTGATCAGCCCCTTCCAGGTAGCTCCCCCAGTTCATACACTTGGCATGACATTCTATGGTATGGAAAATCCCTCCGGCCAGTTTAGGTCAGCTGCCCTGGCTGTGGACCCTTCCAGTTTTTCTGCACCTCCTCACTGGCAGAGAATGAGATAGGGAAAAGTCCTTGGCTCAGAGTAAGAACTGTTCAGCAACAACCAAAACATCAGTGTGTTATCAACATTATTCTCATACTGAATCCAAAACACAGCACCGTACCAGCTACTAAGAAGAAAATGAGCTCTGTCCTATCTGTAGCCAAGATGGGATCACTAAAGCAATTCTGAAAAAACCCAGCACCACAACCTTTTAATACTTCAGAATTGTTTTATAGCCTCAGTAACTTTCCTTTTTGTTTTGATTTTTTTTTTCACCAAAAGCTTTGATGAACTCTGTGGTATCAAAAGACCTCTGGTGTTACTCAAGACTTCAGGAATAAATTAAATTGTAATAATAAAGTTAGAAGGCATCTGGATAAGTAAACCAGCAAAAATCAACAACTGTTTTAATTGTGGTTGGCAAATCTATAGTTTTCTATAGGAGTCAATAATCACGAGGATAAGAATAATCTGTTGGTAGTAGTGTGCTTGTACTTTCAGGAAGCTTTCTACAAAGTCCTGCAGCAAGGAAATGAAGTTGTGGTAGGATGAGATGGCTCATCATTTAAAATCTTTTAAAGTACAGTAAGCAAGAGCCCAGACTTCACAGCAGAGGAAGAAAGATTCTCAATGGAGCCCAACAGAGATGCATGTTTTTGAACTTACAGCATCATTAGGCTAAGGAGAGAATAACAAAGTGGTGGAGTTTGTTGATGATACTAAATTATGTGGAAAAGTAAAATATGCTGAAAAAAATTAAAAATTGATTCATATTCCAAAACATAAACAAAGCAGCAAGTGAAATTCATTGTTGATAAATGCTGGATAAAGACAAGTTTTCCTCTAAGTGCCTATGTTTATACATACACAGAGTTTTATGTTTAAACACGCATGAGTTTTACTTGAGTTATCCAGTAGAGATATATGAAAGTGTCAATAGACATCAAAAAGGCAAAATAAATATGAATTATTAGAAAAAATATAGTTACACTCTACTGTAAATTCATCAAATGAATATAGATTGAACTGCTGGTCACACTGTCTCAAAAGAAGATGCAATGTACTCAGAAAACGTACTGAGAAAAGCAACAAAGGTGTTGAGCTGCTGCTTTCTAGGAAAGCAGAGAAAATAATAGAATGTAGGCAAGCAGAAAATAGATCCGAGAAAAACTATTCACATTTCTTGTGATAAGGGAAGTAGGGGCACCTAATGAAATTACTATGAAGATTATTTAAAAAGGGAACATTTTGTCACTCAACATAACTGAATCACAGAATTCAATACCACAAGATGTTGTATATGGCAAAACAAATGGTTCAGAAAGTGATTAGAAAAATTCATAGGTAGTCCATCAAGACCAAATAAGCAAAAGAATGCAAATGCAAACTCTGGCTTCTGGAAATCCCTATGCCACAGACTGCCTAAAGCTCAGAGGAAATACCAGCAAAGTGTCCCTTCATTCCTGACCTCTTCTATATTCTTTCCCTAATTACCAGCTGCTGCTGGCTGCTGTGGAAATAGGACACTAAGCTGGACATGAGTAAAACATTACCTTCACCTCACCCTGCCTAGCCAGTCTGATGCCATGATGCCACCCTGTCCCCCTGCTCTGGAACCAGGAGAAGTTCTTGGCAAGTGCTTTCCTTGGGTCACTTGCAGTCTGAAGAGGGTGATCTCTGCAGATGGAGGAAGCTCAGAACATCAGGTCTGGGTCTCAGGGAGATACAAACACCTCAATCATTATGGATATTGAAGCAGAGAGAGAGAAAAGCTATCATTTTGCTTTAATTTTTCTCTCTTTTTTAATCTCCTGAAGTGAGTACAAGATGGTGTGGCTTTTCACTCTCAGTTGCCTTATCCAGAAAATTGGAAATCTCACTGAGTACCAGTGTTGATAACTTAGTTTAAAGGGGAGTCATGAACATAAAGTGTTTCTGGAAAAGAATCCAAATAGACTTCAGAACATTCTCAGATGTCTAAGTCTTAAGGACTCTGAAGCTGTACTCTACACAGGGAAACAAACGTGAAAAAAAGAAAGCACTGAGGGACAACCAGGTGATTTTGACAAACATCCTGGGTATATTATATTATATTATAGTGGCTGTAGTCTACCCTGAGAAGCCAACTGTGATCCTAGAAGGGCAGGGAATGTATCCTACATCAGGTTTAGATTTAGCACACAAATATCTCTCTGTGCTGGTGCAGCTGCACTGCTGAGCTTGCTGGCAGGCAGGGAGAGGAGCCTGCTCGTGCCCTGACTCCACAGATGCTGCTTTGCACTCTGTAATACAAATAGTTGGCACAGGAGTTTCATAGCACTGTTCCTCAATGTGCAGACATAGGATAAGGGATTCTTTGGTTTTCAAAAATGAAAGCTAACCTTCATAATTCAAGGCCTTTAGGAAAAGAGATTATATTTTATGGGTTTTTTTTAAATCCAAAATAATATTTTACTGTCATGCAAAGTTATTGTCAGGAATGGAAAATCTGTTACAAGTAAGAGATGAGGTGCCAACAGAAGAGATACTGAGAAAAGCTTGTAACTCATATTTAATTTTAAAAAAGTTAACCTGGAAACAGTTTGTCATCAAGTATAATTGTCTATTCATGTATGACTTATCAAACAGAATGATGCTCTACCAAAATAAAGCAGCGATACCCAAGATTTGTTTCCCAAAGTCCTATAATGTGTCAGAGTCATTCCTCTAATAAGGTACAAAATTCCTACTTGAAAAAGGTGCAAGACTGAGCTAAAATAATTTTAAAACATAGTCAGAGGGATGGGTTTCTTACTATTGATGCACAGCACAAAGCACTGGGAGCTGTTACTTTGTTTTCTTTAGCAAAGCACAGAGACTTTAAACGTGACCATAATTTTTTCCCCAAAAGTTTTGTTTCATGCTAAAATGAAGAGGAACATGAGAACTGTACCATGGAGCTATGATTACTTGTGATTTAAACTTTCAACACTCAGGTGTTCTGACTGCTCAAGCACTTTGATAAATTACCTAGGAACTATCATTTATTTTCTACCAGTTTGAATGTAGTGCCAGGTGTATCACCTGGTAGAAGGCTACCTTTTACCTTATATCTCTTGATGCTACTACACAGAGAGTGCTGGCTGCTTTTTTAGAGCATCTTTCTGGTAGTTCAATAGCGCAATCGGAGTAACAGCACAGAATTAGCTCTTCATTCTACCAGAGACCACAGGAATCAGGTACTGAATTATTAGAATTAGTGTTTCAAGAAATACCATCATTATTATGACTGTCAACACTTTTATGAACAGTAAAGGGAGGCAGACAATTTGGATTCGTTTGGCATTGAGATTGTACTCAGCTGAATGAAGTACATGGATATAAAACAAGCCAGTAGCCCAAACAATTCATCATTTAAACAGATTTCTGCAAACTGAAGTAATGGCCTCCTGATGCTGAAATCCTTTTTGATTAAATGATTTTGCTTCAAAAGTGAATGTAGTCATCATAGGTGTGAATGTCTACTATAGATGCATAATGTCTACTCACCTATAAATATTTTACATTCTTCATATCCTCCATGCTTCCCATCTCCTCTGGATTAAGAATATTCTACCTGATTATTCTATTTTGTATATAATTATTTATTGGGCCATTGGACTTTGTTTGCACTTTTTAAAAGGAATTTTATTTTCTGTTTTTATGAAACACAATTGTCATAAGACTTAATAAATATGCACCACTAGTTTTCATATGATGCTCATTTTCAAGTTGCATGAAATGAGCAATTTTTAAATTAAGGTATTCCCCTCTAAAAAATTATTTTAGCCTCAGTACCATAAGGTTTCTAGGCTTTATACTATGTAATTTGTATTCAGCATTCTCTGCATAAGGACATCAAACTAAACACCATTTCTGGCATTAAATATTTTATTTTGAGCAGTAATTCTTCTAGAACCAGATATGTATTTTGTTTTCTAATTCACAGAAAAAACAGTAATCTTTCAAACTAGATGCATAACAAATTTTAAACTGAATAGTATTGGCCTTTCTGTAACTTGTGTGAAGACTAATGTTTTGCCTTTACATTTTGAAGCTAGCAGGTAGAACACAAGATAGTCTCATTTTGCCTGTTTTCTTATGCATGCAGTGTTTACTTACATGATCAAAAATGTTGAGGTCAATTAGAACTTTGAGACAGCACATTACAGTTCACTATTTCTCAATAGTCTTAACATGTAATACTACTTTTAAGAGGTGTGATGGCAAGGGAGCATGAGCTAGCTAGAGCATTCACTTTCCAAAGTTACTTACACTGGATGACACAAGGACTTGCTCGTACCATAAACATTCCCCACCCCTCCTCCATGGACTGCACGAAAGCCTGCAAAACAAGCTTTAAAGTGCTGCAGGGCCTTGGAGGAGTGCTTTGGCAGATTTTTACTGCATGAATAGCTAAGGGGGGTAAGCCTCTAATGGTGATATAAATAGGGATTTCAGGAGCCTATAATGGTGTGTGTTCATCATAACAAAGTGCTACCTGTGACACACTATGACCAAATGGTCTGGGTGATCAAATGGTAGAAGCTGTGTTTCCATTCTGTAAATTGGTCTGAATCAGGACTTTGGTGTCTCAGTCAATAAACCAGCATCACTGGGTAGTTAGTCTAGGCAATATTTTGTCCTGGGAAACAGGGTGTATCACACATGTTTGATATCCACAGCAGTGTTTTGACTGTTTAAATGCTTTTCCATTTGATTTTATAACAAGAACCTTTTTCAAGTATCAGCATTATTACTCTGAAGAAAAAGAATTAGGAATAAATTGTGTGCAGCTTGTGCAATCACACAAGTCTTTTGAAAGAGGTAATTGGACTTTTGAGGGCAGATTGCCATAGCATATTGCAGATAGGGAAATCTTGCTAAATTTTGTGGTCTGCCATGCCTCTTGCATTTTACTAAGGCATCTTGCATCATTTGAGAGTAAAGCATTCTTGTAAACATTAAAAAGCAGAGGAGCTATGGTTTGTCTTATTGTCAAGCAATATTGTCCTTTCCTCCCACAAAATTAACTTTTCCTTACAGTCAGATGTTAGTACCACTAAATTCTGACACTCCTCTTTAAATGAACTGCTCTTCCAACACTTTTTCAGCCTTGGTGTCAAACAGAAACTTGTGGAAGTTATGAGCCAATGAAAGCATAACCATGCTGGTCAGTCAGCCCTGCTGTGACACAAAACACACTTCATAAAAAATATTTTATTGCCATCTACATATGTAAGACAGAGTTGTATTTCTTTGATAACAGGATCTTCAGACAGCTCTCCAGGTGCTTTGTTTGTAAGTGCTTTTCCTTTTGCTTTCTGGAACTCATGCTTCAAGAGGAAAATACAAATATTAGTCTAAGGTTAAGTGCAAATAGATCCATAGGGATGATCTCCAAGCCATGTTCAGATGACAGACTTCTTACTTTCTTTCATACTGAGAGATGTGCGATCTCAGCCAAATATACTTGAAATACTTCACATTTACTCCCTATTACAGATCATAGTAATGTTCTTAGGAGGGAAAAAAACCCTGAATTTCAGTGAACAGTTATCAGTAAGTGCAATAGATTCTCCTTCCATTAGTTAAAGTTGAAGGATCCTGTGAGCCACTTCATTACTTGCAGCAGAATAGAAAGCAATTGATTTTGTTGTAGTTCAGTAACTTAAATTCCTCTGATGCCCTTTTTTCTTTTTCCTCTTTTATGGTTTTACTTATATAAAACACAGGAAATGTTTTAACTAATGCTATTGTACAACTCTAAATTAAGTTTTCAGATGCTCAGTGGGCTGGTTCTGTAACAAAAGTGTGGTGCATTCAGTGAAAAGAAGGCATTGCACAAGTTGAGACTGAGCTCTTGCAGATCTAGGGAGAAAATGCTTGGTCCCTCTAATAACTGATCAAAATAGCACAGCAAGGAGACAGCAGAAAACTGTAAGTGACAAATTGTTTTCACATATGATAATAAACAGTGGATTGCCTACTTGGAAATCTTATTCTTTGCATAACGACTATACAAAGTGTTTGAAAGAAAGTATATGAACAATCCCCTCAAAAAATATTACCTTTCAAATTATGGCAGTCAATTAAAACAGCATTGCTAGAAAACAGTAATAAACTGCCTGACTCACCCAGTTTTCTCAAGGACATATGCTAGATGTGAATGAATTACAGCTGTTTTTCAGAGTTACAGTGCTAAATGTTTTATATAGTTTTATATGCTTCACATAGTTTCATTTATAGTTTTACACAGTTGATGTTAAAGATAGACACTAAAGTGCCTGAAGCTGCATTGAGGTGACATCAAATTGTGTATTAGCTTAGTATCAAATAGCATCTTTAGAGGCTTCTTTTCTTAAACACTTGGTCTCACTTGTTTCCTTTTACTATCAAGGACCATGTACTTGGTCCTTCAGGGTGGGGACTGGGGAGAGGAAGCTAAGAACTGTTCCACTCACAAGAAGTGAAGTCCTGTGGCCTTTTATTTCACTGTTAAGAAGGTTGGACAAAGGGCGTGAACATTTAAGGCTGTATTACATTACAACCCACGGTGATTGTTCTGCAGGACAAAATTTACAAGTGAAGAAAGCAGTTATTTTCCACATCTGATATGATTTCCTGCAGAAAGGGCAAAGTATCATTACATGATTTTCCAAAGAAAGGACACAGTACCATGAGTCACATACCCTGAATGAATTCCTTATATGTACAGGAACAAATCTTGAATTGCTGACCTCTAAGAAGGTACAATCTCTGGTGTTAGCTTTAGAAATCATATCCTGGAAATTTCTCCACAGGGCAGTCTCATGCAGGAATATTTCTTCAGTACAAAAGTATTTGATGACATTGGTATAACAGCTTGACTCCAAGGCATAGGACTCTAGTGAAGGGGCATAGTCAAAAATGTGAAAGATGCTCTGAGCCAATTTCTTCTGGTTACTTGGGTCATAGTCTTAACTCAGCTCTGTTTCTGGGTCAAGAGGGGGTTTGCTTGAAGAGCACAGGGTGAGATGAAAAGCACTGAAAGGGGCTCAATGAGATTTTACTGCAGCAGAGCTCCTTCAGTGCTACTGCAAGTCCTGAACTTTGCTTCTCTTATTCCACTCCAAGATCTTATTTCCAAATGTTAATAAACTGGCTAGTACCCTGGGCAGCAGAGGGTTAATCAAGAGAAAAGTGAAAAGGAAGCATTCTCTATTTCTTAATTGTTTGAAGAGCTAACCCAGCATGCAGTAGAAGAATTAAAGAAAACATTTGACCAAGATTTGTTCATGCCAGCCACACCTTTTCTTGCCTCCTCACAGAATACAGAAATGTGTGTGTCCCTCAGGACATTCTGCCGAGGTTTGAGATGTAACATCTTGACAGTGGAAAAGTACAAGTCTAAATATAGCACATTTTGTCAGACTCTGCTTAAAGGAATGCTCCAATAGATATCAGTTCAAAAATGCACCTTGCTATTGGTTCCTGTGCAATAATAGGAATAATAGGAATAGGTTATTGGAATAGGAATATAGGAATATTGCTAGGTTCCTAGCAATAATAGGAATTCTGCAAGCCAATAATACCAGCATGAGGCCATATAAGTGACTGATTGTTTTGGCAAGTATTCAGGCCACACAATGGCCTTTGGCTTTGCAGTCATATTTGTCATAGTCTGGTATGCAGGAGGTCTTACTATTTTGTTTCTTCCTTTTTGTTTACTCACTTATTCCTCTTCTCTGGCACATAACAAACTGTGTCCTTAAAAGGCACAAAAAGTACAGTTAGTTACTTCATTTCCAGACCATTCTTTCCATGATGGATTCTGACCCACAGCTTACAAATCTCCATTTACAAGGAAGGAAGAAAACCTTGCAGTGAGCAGGCAAAAAGAAGAAGACTATAACAAGTCTTTGAGACATGGAAATTCAGTAACTGAAAATCTACACAGCATTGCAATGACAGATATCAAAGACAGAGTTTTAAGGGGAAAAAAGGTAGAACTAATAAAAAGACCACTTTGTCTAGCAGTCTATACCTCCATCATTAGCGTTCCCTTGTTATACAAAAAATTTTATGATACCACACATTTCATACTATCAGGAGCAGTGGAGGCATGGGCACAGTTACTGGAAGAGAAGAAAAGAAGCATATTCATGCAATTTTCATTGCTCTCCTTTTTCTTGGTACAAGTGAAGGACTCACAGGAGGCATTTCATCCTCTCCCCCACTTCTGTTTTTGATGGAATCCCTGATCAGAGATCAGAAAGTGACCTCCAGGAAACAGCATGCAGGGAGTAGCAAGCAGGTCAGGATCTCGTCATGAATAATATCACTTCTCTGGGAAGCCTGAGAATGTGATTTTTCACACTTTACTGAAGCATTAAGTCCAACCTTTCACTCCTCCTCTGTGACCACATGCATGAATTCTGCCTCATCTAAATACCTAGAAAATACTTTATATTCCCGTCTCTGTTTTCTTATTTACTTCTAAAGCTACCTGTCCCTTGTGGTAGGTTTTTGCTCACGTTGTATAAAGAGTTCTTCAGGCACTGCTGTGATATAGTACATACCTACTGAAGGAGAATGAGAGAATGACAAGAGAGCAAAATGACGGCACAAGAAAAAATCTCAGCAGTGATGAGACAACACATGGTGCATTTTGCAGCACACCAAGTTGGAAGATGAGATTTTAAATTTAAAAAATGTTTTGAAGCAGAAATTATGTCTTCTGCACACTCTGATGACAGCAATTCTTTATACTATTTTTCTTTGCAGCAGTGAAACTTTGCTGGAAGATACGGCTCCAATTTCCATGTAGGAAACAATGTGGTGGGGGATACCCTCCTCCCACCTCCCACCAGGACTTGTTAACAGCAGGTGAAAACCCAGCAGGACACAGAAACTAAGATGATTTTTTCAGCTCTTTTCCCCCGGATGCCAACCCAAGAAATGCTTAGATAGCCCCTGATCTGGCCCCTGGCACAAGACTATCATTTTCCTGCTGAGGAAGCACAAACATTTTAATGTTCCCCATTCCTCTTTGGGGACTTCTGTGCTGGCGCTGTGACAAACTCACTGACCTCTGCGGAGGGACTCACAGCCTTCATTGACATGGATTATGAGAAACTAATGCCACATGGGGCAACAACAGTGGCACAACCTGAAAAGAAATTCACAAATGCTTGTACAGAACTTTGCACATAATGTAACTGAGCAAAACTGCAAGTAACTCCATGGCTCAGGCTCTCAGTGTCAACTGTGAAGACTCATTTACATTTAGTTAAGGCTCATCCTCAAACTTTGGTCTATCTTTGACATCAAACTTAAACTGCCTTTTCATGGGGTACTCTTCAACGTAGAGGCAGTACAACTCTGGAGGATGGGACAGGATTGAAAAAGATTGCCTGTATGAAAAAATGCTTAGATACATTTCTCCAGTATCCAAAGCCATATATTATTGCTCCCGTGAAAGGAGAACGGGAGATTTGCAAAGGACTCTGGGTGTTCTAGGTATTTTTCCACTGAGGAATTTCCATATATGGGAAGCCACAGAGGAGACAGAACTTGCTCTAAACTCAAAATGAAGAAGCTCAGAATTTTGTTTTTCCAAGGAGTTTATACATGCAGCTCCCCTTTTGTAACTGACCTTCTAGAGGATTTTTTTAAAGAACAAAATGTTCATTTATTTATTGGATCAAAAGTTGTTCTCTTTAAAAATGCTGACCATGTATTATAACCATCAGAAGACATGTTCTGTCATCATCTCAGAAATGTACTGGCAAAGGGAAGAGCCTCCAGAATGCAAGGCTTGGGGAAAACAGTGGCCAATAGCCAAGCAGAGGTGTGTTTAGAGAAGTCACATCAAGTCCCAGCTGGGGCACAGATGCTGTCTGCATCCAGCTGGAAAGGGTGATGATCACGAGCACAGCTACAAGCTTCCTTTAGCTAGCAGCATGAAATCTTAAGTAATTTCCTAGAAATTCCTAGAACTCTAAACTACTGCATGGAGATTGTCAGTTCATGGCTTTAAGAAGGCCTCAATGAGCTGTCTGTTCAAAAATCACAGAATTACAGGACCATAGTATGGTTTAGGCTGAAATAGATCTTTAAGATCATCGATTCCAACTGTTAACCCAGTACTGCCAAATCCATTATTAAAGCACGTCCCCGAGTGGAACAGCTACAGGTCTTTTAAACACCTCCAAGGACAGTGACTCCAACACTTCCCTGCACAGCCTGATCCAATGCTTGGCAACCTTTCAGTGAAGAAATTTTTCAAATATTCATTTTAAACCTTCCATGGTGCAACTTGAGGCCACAACCTCCTTTCAGATAGTTGTAGAGAACAATGAGGTCTCTCCTGAGCCTTCTTTCCTCCAGGCTAAACAACTCCAGCTCCCTCAGCCACTCCATTCCTCATAAGACTTGTGCTCCAAACCCTTTACCTCCAGTTTGTATCCTCTCTGCTGTGTTGTATTTCCAGCAGACATCTGGTAAGTTGAAGTCCCCCATGACAACAAGGGAAAGCGAACACGAGACTATTTATAGAATATTTTCTTTGGCTCTTTATCCTGGTTGGGAGTCTAAAGCAGACTCCCACCATGATAATCCCCTTGTTGGCCTTCCCCCTGATTCTGACCCAGAAACACTCAGCCCTATCCTCACCATCATTAAGTTCTAGGCAATCAAAATACTCCTAACATAGAAGGCTATCCCAGCACCTCCCATTCTTTGCCTATCCCTTCTGAGGAATTAATAGCCATCCATTCCAGTTGTGTGACTCATCCCACAACATTTCCATGATGCCATGACTGAGGGTAAAACATGAAGCCTATTTGTATATAAGACAGCACTGTACACACACCAAAAAAAAAAAACCCAACCCAACACACATTTTAAAACAGAAGATATATATTTGTTCCCCACTTGGCTTTAAGGTAGCAATCACTTATCCAAGTGTAAGTGTATTCTATAATGTTCTCCTTTATTATGCTTCTGAAAGAGTGCTCTGTAATTTCCTTAGTAAAGGGTACAGATAAATATTCCTGCCAAACTTACAGGCAGGAGCTGAAGATCATCTCTGACTCAACTTGGATGCACCAGTCTGAACCCTAAAAATTCTGGTTTCACTTTCTTTGTTTCTGTAGAAACTCTTGGTCTACCTGAGGCAGATCCTTTAGGAAAGACAGAGCACTGAGAACTTCAGAGTCTTCCAAGTTGTATCTCCTGATAATTACCATCCTGCATAAAGAGACTGCCATCACAACCTGTATCTGCTATGTTCCTCCAAAAATTTTACCAGTAAGTAAAGATTTAAACTGTCAGAAGGGCTTTTGACAAGAGTAGTGATTTCTCCCTGTTCTCCTCCTGTCCCTTTTACCTTCTAGAGAGAGACTCTTCACTGCAGTTGAATTTGCAGGTGGCACTTCTGATGTTATTTCTCTTGAGTTTTTGCAGTGCACCTGCAAAAACCTGTGTATGCCTGTGTATGCCCACAGATGAGGCAGAAGCGAATGCAGTTGCTTTCTCTATGACAATTTTTCTTCCTTAAAATTGTATTTATGTCATATCAATAGAGGATAAAGAATATGCAGAACTATGCAAGGAAAGCACATTTAAAAACAGGAGCTGTGGTCCCTGTCTATCAATTACCATCTTATATAAGAGCAAAAAGCAACCTTTTTGATAACTTTTCAACCCCTGAATTTGAGTTTGTGTTGAAGGAGATGACTGAATAATTTTAAATTGCTTCTCCTTTTTATTACAGGTGATCTAAAGATATCTGAATTGTTTTCTTTTAACAAATGATGCAGTGCAACAGAACCTACACTCAAGCAGTAAGAGCAGCTTATGTAACTCTGTGCTGATGGTGACTTCTGAGTACTCTGGATGCAAGCTGCAAGATTTGACTGAAAACATTTTGTGGGCACAATATTAATGATAAAAGGAGTGCCCATAAGGACAAAGTCAGTTTAAGCAAAGCTCATTTTAAATTCACAAGAGAGCCAGATGTTGGATCCATTTGAAAATCCAAGCAAAAAGCTGCCAGCAGTGGAGGAACTGCATGAGAATACCTCAGCACTAAGGTGAGCACTAGTTTGCTATCAGACTCAACCCCAGATTTCCCTCATCAGACTTATGCCAATATGCACATTTTGTACATGATCTTGGTCTGTGTATTGCAAATCTGCATTTCAGCTTCACAGATGGTAGGTTTGGTCTTCTGGATGGAAATATTACAGCTTGTCATGGAAATTTTAGATCTGGGCTTCCTTTCAAGAGAATCTCAAGTGCATGTTCCGTGCAGAAATGCATCTATTTCATTAACTAGCCAAGCCTACAATATTAAAACTCAACTCCAGTCTTCCTTCTGTGGCACAATGTGGCACTGTTGACATTCTATCAAATCCAAATGTCCTAGGGTTGTAGAATGCAAACCATAACAATAGTGACTTGTAATAAATTTTTGTAGAGGTGAGGAATTCAAAGCCACAAATACAACTTTTCTAATTATGTACTAAAATAAAACTACATTTTATAGGGAGATAATATGTT
>WBNO01031323.1:924-74170 GCA_013400575.1 Peucedramus taeniatus | reverse complement strand
CTCATTCTTGGCGATTCAGTAGATTGCAAAAGGTTTTCTTAAACAAAGGTATTTCAATAAACCTTAAGATATATTTTAATCATTTGAAGGTAAATTGAATAATTCTTCCATGAAAATGTACTACCTTGACATGGAATGGAATGAGGAAAAGACAATTCTTGTTGAAACTTTGTTAGAACATTGGACCTGTCTGAAAGTATATAATTAATTTATTTTTGTTGCTTTTGCTGTTTTATTGAGGAAAAGAGTTTCAAGCTAATTCTTCCATACAGTTAAGGTTTCACATTTGATAATTTTGTCATTGCTAAGAGCATTTTCTAATAGACAGCACCAAGCTCACACTTTAACCTGCTGCCCAAGGTGAAGGGGGTTGGACCTTTAAAGGTCCCCTCCAACCCAAACTGTTCTGTGGTTTTGTGATTCTAAGACTAAGACTAATCTATCACAGACTAGCCTAGACTGTAAATGTCCAGTAAATATAAAGAATACAGACATCACAATAATTTTAAAGGCAAATTGAACAAACTGGAATGGAACTAAATAATGAAACATATGAAGTACATTAAATTTGTTTAGGGAACAAAATAAACATTTCCTTGTGGCAAAGGAGGAAAAAATTAGGAGAAATGTTACTTGCATTGCTGCTTGTAATAAAAAAAACCTTAAATAATTCTTCAATATATTGTTAAGATCTTCTTTCACATTTCAGGTATCACTTATAACTGAAAATTACAATAATTTATGATGACACTATACATCCATATATATCCATATTTTAATCTTTTTTTCCCCTATAGCAGATTGTTTCAAATTATAATAATAAAATATTTTAAGCACTAAGCTGTTTTGCTAATCTTTTGTAATATATGGCATTCTGGAAATAATTATTTCCACTTCTCACTTTTTCTTTCTTTCTTTCTTTTTTTTTTTTTTTCTTTTTTTTTTAATTCATAGCTGCACAGGTTTATATAGCAGATAAAATTTCTATAAAAAACTCTGAAATACCAGAATTGCTCCTGAAACAGTTCAGTGTACTCCCAAAGCAACCTACAGTTATCATAATTACTTTTGTAGAAATTAGATGTGGTTAGACACTTTGCAAAAATAGGGTTAAATTCTAAATCACATCTACACTCAGTTGAATCTCTGCTGTTCTAAGGCTGGCTCATCAAAGCCCCAGTCCATAGTAACCACATTGCTAGTCTGATATGAACCAGTTGAGAATGCCCCTAAAATGCCAGCCACCATCTGGGAACAGCCAAAGCACAGTAGCTACTGCTCTGATTCTTTCTGTTACTCCAGCATTCTTCAGGCAAAGAAGCCAAAACAAAACAAACTACATCAACAAAATTACCTCAGTGCCATTATGTAATTTATGAGTATCTGTCTGCATTTTGTCTAGCTTTATAAACTGTCTTTTGCTAATTTTTGGCTCCCAATTATCCCCAGCTTTCCCATTCTGACCTCTTTCCCATCTACATCTTCACCCACATGCCCAGATCCTGAGCATTCACACCATGCATAAGCTTGGATGCACTCAAAAGTGCTGGATGAAAGTCCCAACAGGCATAAGGGGGTCACTAAGACCTCAGGACTACTGATCCTCTGCAGCAATCTGCACTGGATACTCACTGGCACCTTGGGATAAAAAATTGTCATGGGAGTGCCTAGGTCACTCCCATGAAGTGACACACAAAGTACCACAACCTGTTCTCCCTCAGGGCTCACAAACCTGCATGTGTAGGAGGGTTCTTGGAGAAAAAAAAAAATGAAATGGCCTAAACTTTTCACCTTGAGTCAGTTTTGGCTCAGGTAATTTTTCACTCTATGCTGCACAGACAAATGAAAGTTTCCTCAGTTAGCATTGGACTTTCTCAAAAGCCAGCCCTAACAGAGCCTGGGATTGAGCTGGGACAGATGCTGTGCACTGGACATACACACTTGGCAAGGCTGGGACCAGGGGCCTCTGACAGGTCCATTAGAGGGCTCCTCTTTTTGCTTTTTGTCCCCTCCCTCCAATGTGTCCTCCCTGTTTGGAGGTTGATGGAAAAATATAGAGTATGGTTGGTTTTGTTTGGATGGCTCCATTGCTACTCTCAGGAGCCAATACTGCTGCCAGAAGCATGTAGCTTCTTTGGGGGAAAGGTGGGCATTTTGTAGAAGACAAGAGGCTGATCTTGGTATTGTTGATGAATCGCATACAAAACAGGGAATCACATATGAAGTGGGCTTGAAAACAAGAAAATGTTTCCTCTACTGAAGGATTCAGCAAGTGGGTTCAAGGTACTTGAAAAGAGATCTCTAACAGGTCTTGAGAACACATGGCCTGAACAGGAGACTGGTTGATTGAATGAGAGATTTATAGGAACGTTGTTTTTTTGATGTGCATTTACAAAGTTCATACTAAATTGTGGCATTTTAATGTATATAGACCAGGTTGATGTCAGACAAAGCATAATCTAAAAAGGCAGGGTATATCCAGCAAAGTCAATTAAAAAATAAGTATAAAAAAAGGAGGGAATAGTCTTGCTTTGCAACTCTGCTCTCTGTTCCAGCAAACATCATATTCTTTGGGATTTGAAAGTATTGATTGACATAATTATCAGCTCTAATCCATCTTGCACATTTAAACAGACTTCTTTTGCAGGTACATACTCTATTTTTTCATGTTTTGATATCCTTAATTTCATTCTTGTCATCTGGTTTTCATGTCTGATACGTATAGGAAGTAACAACAAGTTTGAAAAACTAAGAAACTAAGTCCATTGCAAACATGTATTTCCTGTTTCTATGCTCTGTGCAAAGGAGCCTGTTCTCCCCAAATATAGGTGCCTGTGGAACTGAAACCGTAAAAGCCAACCTCTTCCAGGAGAGTAAATTAAAAAAAAAGGCAATATTCTTTGGTGGAGTTCATGTTTCAGAAAAGCTTCTACAGTTAGTGGAGTTTTAATATCCCAGCACATCAGTCTGCAGTCAACTCCAAGCATATGGGCCATGGGCTAAAGCTAAAGCTAAAGCTAGGGCAGAGTCATGGTCTGCACCATCACAATGCCATGAATGAGGAAAGATGGCAAATTATGCAGACAAAAAGGATGTGTTACATTCATTCCCTCTCCTTACAGCTGAGTAATTTCCATAAGCATCATGCAATAGCTCTGGTTGCTCTAGCCACAGGCAGTACATGTCCTGCCCACACCTTCCTGCATCAGACACATAAGTGAATCAAATACAAGTTCATTAATCAGCCATGATTCCTTCTCCACAGTTTTGACAAGCTTCTGAGAACTAGTAATCAGAAAATAGATTTTCATTTTCACAGCAAGGTCAAAGTTCCACTTTTTATTTAATCATGCAACCCAGATAAATTCACCAGAACATTTTTACATAAGGTTGTGAATGCACATACACAGATCTGCAACTAGAATAAATGGAGATGACTTTCTGTTATCCCTGTTGAATTTAGTGAGATATTTACCTAACTGTACATTTCAAAGAAAAATAAATAGCTTTTTTTTGACATGAGAAACTTAAATTACTGTGTTTTTTTAAATTCTAGGAGTTAGAACTTACATATCCATTTTTTTAAATCAAGTGAAGGAATATACATTTTGGAATTCATAAGTGATTTTACTTAACAGAAAAGTTAATGTTCCTTTCCATGAGAACCAACGTAAAAATAAATTTTCTTCTACGTATACACAGTTATTGGTAGAGAATTTATTTTTTATCTTTGAAATGCAACAAATGCCAAGCCAGATGAAAAATAAAAGAAAATGAGAACTGAGTTATAAATATTAAACTGACATCCTCTTTTCTTTAGCAATCCAAAACCCCTGCAATAATAAATCCACCATAGTGTTCCTTGATCTTTATTAACAGACCATTAAAATTGTTGTCAGCTGACTCTTCGGCAGGCCAAGCTGCAATCTGCTTTTGCAAGCCCATACTGAATGATTTCCCAATTTTTTAAGGATAAAGTATGTTCAGGCACTTTTTGTAGAACACTAAAATTGACTAATATTTAAAAATAGCCATAAAGCACAGCTCAACTTTTTAATGAGACATGTAACAATATCTTCTGTCAGCCACAAAGGCCCTGAATTTTAAAGACAGCCACTACCTTGCAATTTTACAGAAGAGAAATGTGCAGCTCTCCTGTCCAAGGAATGATAAATGACATGCAAATCTCTGAAGTTTCTCACACAGTTCTCCTTTTTACTTTTTAAGTTTTAACTTTTTAAGTTAAAACAAATCAAATTATCTTTAAAAAAATTTAAAGTCTTTCCATCCTGCAGTGTAAAACTACCCCAAAATATTGTGTTGTCCTGTTTCTTTTTTCCCTTAGGAAAAAGAAGGTAATTCCTCTGAGTCCAGCATGATGTAATACCTTATTTCTGTGAGCCACGAGCCTTTTCAATGCAGCAGTTTCCTTTCAACCACAGCTGCGCTGCCAGTGGTGCCCCAGCAGCTGCAGGCAAGGCATGAAGAGCTGAGATTAAAGTACTGGGTGCTTCCTGCTGAGCACTCTGCAGCCAGCCCTTCCCTCTGCTGGACATAGGGAAGGGATCAGCCACCAGCTTGGGGCACTGGGATACACATTGGAGGAGATGGGTACAAGGTAGCTGAGATGAAGAAGCCTTTGGGGAGGATGAGGGGAGGAATGGGACACAGCATGAATTCTACTTCTGACCTGTGCCTTGCTCACTAAAACACAGGTGTGTGTGAATATTACTTGTGGAGTGACTTACTTGTACACTGACCAAATTTGGATTGAATTATGCTCAGATTCTTGCAAAGCTGATCTGAACTAATTTTTGCTGCATGCATATGCCTTGATTCTGCACTGACTTACTTTGCCTTCTGGAGGCATGCAGACAACAGCAGAACACACTCATTCCTAACTAGGATTTACCAGCTTATACCAGAAGCAAAGAGTAGAGGTTCAGAAAGGTGTAGTCATACAGAAATTTGGAAGAATTATATACAATCATGAAATCATAGAATCATAGAATATCCTGAGTTGGAAGGGACCCACAAGGGTCACAGAGTCCAACACTTAGTCCTGCACAAGACAGCCCCAAGAGTCATGTCATGTGAAAACAGGTGGTCACAGCATTGTCCAAACACTTCTTGAACTCTGTCAGGCTGGTGCTGTGGCCACTTCCTGGGGGAGCCTGTTCCAGTGCCCAGCCGCGCTCTGGGTGAAGAATCTTTTCCTGATATCCAACCTCAACCTCCCCTGGCTCAGCTCCAGACCATTTTCATGAGTACTGTCACCAGTCATGAGGGTGAAGTATTGGTACCTGCTCCTCCTCTTCCCCTCATGAGGAAGTTGTAGACTGTGATGAGGTCTTTCCTCAGTTTCTTCTTCTCCAGGCTGAACAGACCAAGTGACCTCAGCCTCTTCTCATTCAGTTTCCCCTCAAGGTCCTTCACCATCTTTGTTGCCCTCCCTTGGACACTCTGTAATTGTTCATATTTTGTCACCCAAAACTGCCCCAGCACTCGAGGTGATTCTGCCCCAGTTCAGAGCAGAGCAGGACAATCCCCTCCTGTGCCTGGCTGGTGATGCTGTGACTGATGCACCCCAGGACACACTTGGCCCTCCTGGCTGCCAGGGCACTGCTGGCTCATTTTCAACATTTTGTTGACCAGGACCCTGTTGTAAGAAGCCTTGACCCTTCAGGGCAGGGAAGAATGATGCTTTGACTCCATGTATCAGAAGGCTATTTTATTATTTTATGATACTATATTATGTTAAAGAAAACTATGCTAAACTATACTAAAGAATAGAAAAGGATATTTACAGAAGGCTAGAAAGATAATAATGAAACTTGTGACTCTTTCCAGAGACACAGCTTGTGTGACCATTGGTCAGTGATTGAAAATAGGCCCAATGAGGCTCATCAATTCAGATAAACAAATTCCTAACATATTCCACATGAGCGAAACACAGGAGAATCAAATGAGATAAAGATTATTTTTCCATCTCTGGAGCTTCTCTCTGCCTTTTCAACTTCTTAGGATAAAATCCTGAGCAAAGGAATTACATTCAATAAAATGTGAACACCACAGGACCCCCATGTCCCTTTCTGTGGCACTGCTCTCCAGTATCTCGTTCTGTCTGTCCGTACATCCAAGGCTGCCCCACCCCAGGTGCAGAATCTGGCACTGTCCCTTGTTGAACTTCATATGGTTGGTGATTGCCCACTCGTCTGATTTGTCGAGGTCTCTTTGTAAAGAATCTCATTGAATCCTTAAATATTCTTCCCTTTTCTGATCAGAACCTATGTTACCTGAAGGCACTTCATATGATGATCCACATATTTTTTTCCTGCTGAGTTATTTTGCCTTCATGTACCTGTTTATTTCCAGAGTGAAAAATGTGGCAACTTCTGATGACTAATTCTCTGTGCCTTTCACAAAACACTGTTTTTCAGGGTTTTTTTTCAGCATGAAATTTGAAGAGATGAGTTTAAAATATAAATGCATACACATAAACATATGTCACTCCAATGTATTCTTTATTACTGATGTGGAGCAACATGATTCTCCTAAAGTAACAATGTCTCTGATGAAGTACAGCAAAGCAGTATACTTTAAATCACAGACAAGTGATTTTAAGTCAAGAAGCAGGATCAGGAATAACCTGGCATGGCATAAGAGAAAGAAGCATGCTATGAGGGAGAGCTCAAACCCTGGAAATGTGAAAGGAAAATCATATTCTTATTCAGCATTCATGTGTCTTCAGGGTTTAACCACAGTGCATGTCAGCACTACTGCTATTGCTACTACAAAGTAGGACAAGTAAGAAATCAAAACAGCCTAAATTAGGTGGACATCAGTTAAGAACAAATACAAAACCATAACATAAAAACTCATTGTAAAAACAGCTGATGTCATCTACATGGGCAGAAATCTGCCATTATTCATGTCTCATGAGAAGGAACAGCTACAGTGGGTGGCAACCAGCATCCTATAAGCAGAAACCCTACCTGTGTTACCCTGCTCCAAATGCCTTATGCCTCAGGAGAGGCACAACACTGACACCTGTCAGCTGGTATTTCAGGTTGTACTTATGAGAAAGCTAAGGCTCAAATGGGGAATGCTCACAGCAAGAAACACTGGCTGACTGGAGAGGTTGTTTGTGTGCAGAGTCACCAGCAAGGCTGTGAGGATCCCCACCCCCATCTCCTGGAGCTGCCCCACCACTAGGTCCCCAAAGGAAGACAGCAGTGATTGAAAATATGGGTATTTCAATACTCATATGAGGTGAGGAATGGTACAAGGGATCTTTGGCTGGAGCTGCTGAAGGAAAGGAATCTGCTCAACAGTTAGAGGAAGCAGTAAGGCAGAAGAAGTTTTAAAGAGATTTTGAGGTAGTCTTTCGTGATATGTCTGCATTATTTGAGAAATTGAGAATATACATATGCTAGCTGCTGGGACTCTGCCTGATTGCCAGCTATACCTACAGATGACTTCCTGTAGAAATATCTTCTCTGTGGAGCCTGAGGAGATAGACAAGATCAGAACCACATAATAACTGGTTCACTATTAATAAAACTTCCAACTTAATGTAAACCAATTTCATTTATCCTGAAAATCAGGATAAGACAAATAGAGTTTTATGTCCTTGCTGCAGCCAATGACAATACTGAAATCTGCATTAAGCCAGCTCTCTAATAGTACGAAACCATTAGGAAAACAAAGTTCAATAATTAAAAAGAAGTAATTTCCCCTATTTTCTGCCTTTTTTATCTGAAAGACCTGAATGATGGAAAATAATCAACAGAAGCCCTTTCTAGCCAAGAAGCTGCTCCCACTGTCAGGGAGGCAGCAGGGGCAGCCCCACACCAGACACTCAGCTCCTTGGCTGCTGATTTCCATGTGTTCCAGGGGAACGGGTTTGGCCTGAAGTACAAAGTGAAAAGCAGAGCCTCTCACCTTTCATCCAAACTGTGACCTCGGGGGAAATCCCTGCGTTCTCCCTGCGCTGACAGTGCATCAGGTCTTCCAGCACAGAATACCGAGGAAAACTTTTTGTACATTCATGTAAACGGGTTGCCACAGGTAAGCGCTCTGTGCTGGTTGTAAAATTTCAAGGTGATCAGCATTTGAGTATATTATAGGTCAATTAGTGATTCAGCCAATTTAGTAATAAAAAATCAAAGTTTTATTTCGTGATCAAAATATAATTTGAATAGCCACAATTAAAAGGACAGCACTGAGCCCCGGATCAACACTGGGTGAACTCTGGTCCGACCTCTATCATGTCAGGACCTCTCTGTTCACAAATGCCATTTCCATCGGGTTGGTTTTTATACAATTTTTTCCACCTGAGGCAGAGGTTCTCCTAATCCTTTGTTGCTTCACGTATTCATGAGGTCTCCTTTTCTCTGTGCTGGACTTGAACAAAGACTTTTCTGGGAAGTGATGAGATCTGATGCCGAGTTAGGAACCTGGTGTTCAGATGCGAAGGGCTAACAACCATGGTTATCTCCATCATGGGCACTCATCAGCCGATCATCACCCGGGTGTTCCCCAATCAATCCCAGGAAGAGATTCATCTCCGTTGGAGCCACGTCTTTTGGTTTTTTAATCAAGCTCTCTTTCTCTGCTGCTCGTGGTTTCACAATCCTCTGAAGCAACCTTCCCCCTCCTCTGCTTGTGGGGTTTAGATTTTTAGAGATTTTTCATACATGCACCACTCGTTTATGAACATAAGTTATTTCACCATTATTCTTATGTTTCATAGGAGCATTAATTAATCCACACCATCTATAACAAGTATAATGAACATACTGAGAACTCAGTCGCTTAATTGAACTAAATTTCTCTCAGACAACCAGACTTATTCTTGGATGAAAATCAGAAATAATAAAAAAACTACATAACAAGTAAACACTCCAAATCCAAGTACTACTGCAGCTCATGAAATCAAGGCTAGAGATCTCTTTTCCGTATAAATATGTTATTTTTCTTTGACCACCTAAGGGTCAGTCACACTAGCTGCAAGCAGTCCCAGACACATGAATTGGACAAGTAAACAAGACCCAGTCCTTCTCTTTTGTTTTTCCTGCAAATTCTACGTTCATTTCTCCTTGCAGAAATGCACAGATCCAGCATCATAGCAAATACAGTGAGTTAATTCCAAGCACTGGTATGGTCATATGAAGACCTTTCTGCCTCTTAGGAAAAGGTATCAGGTCATCAGAGTCTTGACTTCTGGAGCAGGGACTTTCAGACCCCTGAAGACACAGCAGTGCAGGAGATCTCCAGAGTGACCCAGGGCTCAGTGCCAAGAGCCTCCAGTGTGTGAGGCACTGCCCCTTCATCCCAGTCTGACCTGGCACACACAGGAGCATGGATGTGCAAAGATACACTTTGGATCTAACATAGGCTTTTGGCCAGCCTGTTTGCAAGATGCATCATGACAGAAACAGATTCAGTAAGAAGGGCTCTCTGTCCCAAACTGACTGTCATCAAATATGGGTGCAGAAGATTTCAATCAGTAGTTATTAAGAAACACTTCATTAAAGAGAGAGAGGGAAAGGGAAAGAACAAAGCAGGCTTATCTCCTGAATCATGAAAGGAACAAATCCACAAATGCCGACAAATATCTTCTAATTAGTCTTCAGTAAACATCTGCTGCCTCATTAAAAATAAAAAAAAAAAAAAAAAGAAAAGAGAAAAAAAACAACAAAAGAATCCAACAAACAGCCCCCCAAAATATACATTCTGCTTAGTAATAAATCTGTTATCTGCCACAGACTTTCATGAGGGCAGAAAACTGTTCCCTTCAGATGTTACCAAGGTTATTTATGTAGACATTTATCATTACTTCTTTGAAGTTCACATGAAAAAGATCCTAGAAGGTCTTAAAAGGATATAATCTATATTTTACCATTAGTGACTACAGAGGGTTTGTGACTCATTCTTGATCTCACCCTAATCAATGGCATTACTCATTCACTTTGATAGGCACAAGATGAAACTTTAAAGTTGAAATCCTATTTTCCTGAAATCAACAAAATTTTCTTTCCATTTTACTGGGTTCAGAATTTCAACCTGAAGTTTTGAAGAGAACAGAAAATATTCACTCCTCTGTAGAGGCCTAACATGTTGTCTGTGTGCCTAAAATCCCCCTAAATCTGGTCTGAAGCCTTTGATAATGTGTAGTGCTTGCATCTCTCACCTGAATAATGGTGAAGTTGACCCCAGAAAGTAATAGAGCATTTCTGGCATATTTTAAAATTTAAAAGTCTATAAAAGAAATACAAATCTGCTTTTATTTTTCCTAAACAAGACTGCACACTCTGTATGTGCACCCAGTTAGCAGTCTACACTCATATTTAGTCCTGTGTTGAATGGCAAAATCTGTTTCCCACTTATACTCCAATACCATTTACAGATATTGTGGTATCAGATGCATGCATTACACAGATGCTATCCTGTTTCTCTTGTTTGTAGGGTGTAAGTTTTTCTTCAGTTAAAAAAAAAAAGAAAGGCAGGAAAATAGTCCTTTTATAGCCATCTGTCTAGACTACCTGCATTATAAATAGACCAAATTATTCTCTTCATATATATTTCTGATTCTTACTTGAATAGGTTGGAAGAACCCCAAAGATTAAGTGTTCAAACTATATCTTGTACACTTAGGCTAAATTAACATGTAAGAAATGTCAGGGGACTCACTGTCCAGCACTTAAATGCTGCATATATCCCATTTGCACAGCTCCTACTGCCTTGAATGAGCTGGTTGATTTGATTCCTGTTTGCTAGCTTAGCGTTTTATTCTCAAAAAGAACTCCACCTATCTCTGGAGAGTCTTCTCTAGTCTAATTTAAATCAGGAGTAGCCTCGGGAAGCCACTCCAAAGCATCCATTGCTGTCCCTTCATTCAGTGATCCAGTCACCTTGCCAGAGGATGCATTCAGTTTCCCAGGCACTGCCCTTGGTAGCCCCATGCTGGGTGTACCCAGTCATGCCTTAGCATTTGTGGGCCTGCATGTGGCTACTACTCCCACTGAGGGGAGCCTGACTGGTCTAGGTCCTCTCTCCTGAAGATGGGTGTGCATTTGTTTATTTCCACTCCCAAGGAATCTCCCTGAGCCGCATGACCTTTCAAAGAGACAGAGAGAGGTTTTACAACTGGCCAACGCCTCAACACCTTCAGATGCATGATGGATTCACGCAAACTCTAGTACAAACTTCATACTTAATTAAGATAATTTATAATTATAATTTTGACCTTACAGACTTTTAATTACATTGTGTATTTACAAACAGAAAAAGAAAACCCAGTTATGTTCTTATAAAAATAAGAATGCCAAAAAATATAAGGCATATATTCTAACAGTAAGTTATGTAGCTTCAGTTTGTCTGAGACATTCTGGCCCTCGGAGTATAAGGTCTACTCAGTTTCCTATTCATCTCTTCCACCTTTTTTTTCTTTGCTCTTCCTGTCATTAGTTTTGTTTATGTCTCTCTCAAAAATTTGGGATTTTCTTTCATATTCCTTATGACATCTCAACTACACCTACTAATATTACAAGCTATATGCCTAAGCTCAGGAAGGCTAAGATAAGCTTTCATTACAAGGTATATTTGTAATTAACCTTTTGAAACCATGTAGAAAACAAGGTAAGAACAGAAAAGATCTCACACAACTCTTCCATCCTTAAATAAGTAATATGCCACTCTCCTTATTAAGGAATAGTATTCAATTCTATTTAAATAAAAAATAAAATAATTTTAAATAATAAATAAAAAAGCTAAAAAACAAGCTTTTTGTGGCAACAGATGTCACAGTACAGTGTTGCACTCACCTAATCCTGGCATATGGGACATCCAGGCAATGGCACTACAGTCATTCTTAATCCATTAATTTTACATAAATGGGAAGCCCTCAATGTTACTGCAATAATTTTTACTCCATGCACTTTAACTATATAAATGAGAAGCCCTTCATTTTATGTACAAAATACTTCAAAGAAGCAATGCAGAATCTCTCAATGAATTCTAGGCATGGACACCAATTCATCTGAAGCATGGCAACGGGGCTTGACTTCAAAGCATCCCGGTACCAAGGAGAGGACAGAGCCTGAATGAGTGACTTGTGCATTGTAGGGGAAATCCCAGATGACAAAAGGAGCCACAAACTCAGGATTGCTCAGGAATCAGTTGAGCTCTCCCCCCAGCCCAGGGGTGAGAGACACAGGATCACACAGGTTAACTGAAAAGAACCAGAACCCGCTGGTCTGGATGGACCATGAGGAGGTGAAGAAATCTTAACAAGAGATGGTGTCAATGACTGAATCAGTCAAGGCTTTGATCTCTAGGCAGCATTAGATCTTGTCTCTAGGCACTGGCAGTTCATAAGCTGAATGGCTGTGCTAACATCCCTCATTCAGGCTACAGGAAAGCCAAAGCTGAATACTTCAGTGGACTGAGATAGCAAGACTAAAGAAGCTACTGCCCAGGGCAATCCTGCACGTGATGAAACCTTATCACTTAAGTAAGGTGATCCTTTCAATATCCCCATCTATCTTATTTGAAAACAAAAAAAGAAAAAACAAACAAACAAAAATCCAACAACTTTAATTCGTTCTCCATTTATCCAGGGAGAATAGAAGTCAACATATCCATTAGCTCCCACTGTATCTGAAATTGCCTGAAAAAAATTCACAGACCGGGCAGCACAGTTCATTAACTCAAGGGCAACACTGCTTTTGTTGCTTCCAGGATCTATGGACAACCTAACCTCTTGAGTTACCCAGGGCAACCATCCTGCACAACCAAGGCAGCTCTCAAGCACAATATGAACTGAGTAACATGGGCATAAAAATGGCTCTGCAGAATGTGTTAAATCCAATGGAGTTTCCTTTGCTCTTCGAGGCCTTCCAGAATCACTGTTTTGCACCAATTTTCTCAGCATGCATGGCTTCATCAGCACTCTCTCAACTAGGTCAGAGACAGCCCAGTGCATCTCTGTTCAAGCTAATATAGTCTTCCAGAAATGGGAGCACTGAAAAGTGAAATGAAGAGATGCAAAATAGTTCGGAGAGAGCCAGGCTGTCCTTGGCATGGATGGCAAACAGATCCTGCTGCAATCTAAGCAGCTCCACAAGCGCTGCTCTCAAGCCTTTACATCATAGGTCACATGCAAACCTTCCCTTATCCGATTGTCACAGGTCTCTCTCCTCCTCCTCCCAGTCCCCTGGGACAAAAAAGCAGGCTATTGGAGACAAACCTTCAAACAGCCACTTTCCCAGAGAGACCAAACAAGATGCATGGCTCTTTTTAGGGTCAAGGTTTTTTGTTTTTTTTTTCTTTCTTCTTTCAGAGCCTGTACTTTTGCCAATATTATTTCCTAAAGAAAATCCTACACTTACTTTAACAGGTAGTACTAAAATGTTCATCAGTCCTCTGAAAGCTCAAAATCAACCTAGTCTATGAATGCAAGAGAAGACATATCAATGAATAATAAAAAAAAGCCACACAACAACCTAAAAAAAAAAAACAAACTCAAATGAATTCAGGTTTTTTCCTGATTTTTCTCTAATATGTTTTCCTCTTTCAAAAATTAATACCATCAACATCTAGTTCTACATAATGAAACTGATATTCTAAACCCATATAATTAATACCAGTAACTAAATTTATATTTTAAAGTACTACTGTATACAGTAGTACACTGTATACAATACAGTGTACTACTGTATACAGTACTCTGTATTGTATACAGATATTGAAAGACAAGTTATTTACTAAATATCTAGAAACCTAAGGCATAGATTCATTTAAAATACACTATAGTATGATTGCTTCCTCTGAGTTATTATACAGCTAACATCTCATATAAAATTGAATGATTAACAGGGTAAAACAAACTTACTTAGCAAAAGAAAAGCTCTGTCACAACATTGTATTTTAGGCACAACACTGTATTTATAAACTCTCCCAAAAACATACTGGAACTGCCAAATCTGTGCTTGACACACAATTCATACAGCCCTGCTAAGAAATGAGTGAAACCAGGCAGTGTTAGGGATGTAGGCGTGCAAATGCCATCTGAAGACATCTTTGTGGAAAAGTGCCATTTTGGTTGTGTAACTGGAGGCCCAGAACTCTCATCAAGAAACAATTCTATTCTTTGCTACTCCAGCAGTGATCTGATTAATTCAATCTAGTTGATAGATGTCCTTAGCAATTTTGGTTAGCAAATTGACTCCATTGTATTTGCAGGCATGACTTTAATGCTATTTGGGGGCTGTGCCATGTCAAATGGCAGGATTTGTGCCTGACCTATGTCTGAGAAAGGTATCCACATCATATGTCAAGAAGTAAGCTTGCTGAGCACATTGTGCCCTTTAAAATGCTATTCCAGGAAGAAGCAGTCACCACGCAAGTTGTTTCCACAGTTCACTACTGCAATTGCCTGTCCTACATGAACTCCATAGGCTAACAGGAATGATCTCATTTGGAACACAAACTAAAAGAGAAAAGTAGGACTAAAATATCTAGCAGGAATCACTCACAAAAAAGCCCCACAAAAACAAAACACACTAAAAAAAATCCCACCAAAAAAACCCCACCAAACCACCAAACCAAACCAACCGACCAACTAACCAAAAACAACCCCCCACCAAATAAAACCCTGAAATGTTTGTGTGCTATTTTTAAAGGTTAAAAATATTTTCAGTGTGGCAGAGTTCTGTGCACTTTCACAGGAGCCTCGAGTCTTTGTGGTTTCTGCAGAGACACACATAACTAATATATTTTTTATTTTAAATCATCCTACCATTATTCATCTCTTTTTGTATGCATAGAAATTGCAGATCCCTCCTCACCTCATTTCTACCCATTTTGTGTCACATAAACTTTCAGTCTGTCACATCTGCAGATCTTGTAGACATTCAAATATATATCTGAACCCTGAAGACCCAGCTTTGTGCCCTGAGGGCAGAACAAAACTACAGCAAAATATGGTGGGTGCTGAGAAGACACTTTTAGCTAGGGAACATGCACATGCCCTGTCCTTTGGAAGTGACTGCTCTAAGAGCTTTGAGGCAGAGCTCACTCCTTCTGCTCCACAGGTGCTAGCAGCATGCTCTGTACAAGCCTGGATGGGTCTTGTTCCAGCTTCATCCAAGCAGGATGGTTCACAAAAAAAAAAAAGACAAAAACCACAAAGTCCTCAGCAACCTTTCCCTTCATATAAGCAGTTTGAAGGTGGAAGCAGTTTGTCCCTGAATCCCTATGCACATTCTAAATGATGTGTGTCTTCTAAATTAACATACTATACAGTCATAAACTCATAGCTACTTTGTCTTTAACCATACAGTAACTGAATATTTAGAAAAAGGAAATAAAAAGGCATAATGTGTTGACCTTTGGCCTGTTTCCAAGGGGCTTAAATGGTCCCAGTTTGGGCTGGTGTCATTGTTCCTGATAGCCCTCCAAGGTACAAGCACAGGTTAGGCAACCTTCAGACTGAGCTGTAGGTTTTGCTGGCATAAGAAAGCAAAATGCTTCCTTGTGCCACACACAGCTGGTTTGGTACCTGCTCTCCACTACTTGCAGCAGAATAGAAAGGCAATGATGGTATATTAAACTGGAGCACTGCAGACTGGAGACCCTGCTTAATTAACATGACAGACAGACTGTCGTGCTACAGCCCAAGCACCTTCTCAGTGCCTTCCTACCAATTAGGTTAAACACCACTCTGGAGAGTCTACTTCATGGGTGAGAATGTTTACTTGCTGATGTTTAGTTTATTTTTCTCCACCTTTCAGACTCGATGCCACAGCTGCTACTACAGCAGCTCATCAGTATTAATTGGTATAGTCTTTTATGACACGCTTGAACATAGAAACCATTCCCATATCACCAGTTCATTTCAGAGGCACAGATCCTACCCAGCACCACCAGCCTAAATTAGTTCTGGGCTAGTGACCAGAGTGGAAAAACTAGATATCCCCCTGTTAGTTCAATGAGCTCTTCCTAGCATAATTACAGAATATTAACTCAAATGAGTGTCAAACATGACTTCTCCTATCAGTTTAAATATATTTCTTTTCTTTTTTTTTTTTAATTTTATTTTAAAATGTAACGTTCAGTGTTCAGTTGGGAAGCTGCTTATATTCTCTACAGAATCACTGAAAAGCATTTAACCTCTCAAAAAGAAATACTTCAGTAAATTCAAAATATCATAACACTGAGTTATTATTACACACACAAAAAATATACAGGTCCTGGAGTTTTAATATTTAGAAAGGAGTTCTTCTTGAGAGCATGCATGGTTATAATATATGAGTTTGTAAGGTAGCTGCTGTTCATCTTTTCACAAAGAAGGACAGATTTGGAACATCTGCACCAGTAAGATCACCTCATATAAAACATAAACTGCTGTATAAAACATAAAACACTTACAGCAAATTCTTTAAATATCCTTCTGTGAAGTACAAAATATTAGATAAATTATAAACAAACAGTAGGTAATCATTAACATCTACAACTTCAGGACATCAAAAACATCAACTAAAGCTTGTCTAATGGCTCACAGACCGACTAAAGATCTTATTCAGCTTGCTACAAAAGAAAAAAAAAGAGCTGTGTTTTCTAGTTGCCTCACAGGCAGGCAGATTTGGTAAATTCATCTGCTAAAGCAAAGCTTTGTGCAGGGAGGCAAAGGCTGTTGTGGGAGCAGAAGAGACACAGTTCTGTATAGGATCCATTTAGACCTTAACATCTATGCTGGATCCCCTTGGCTCAGTTTATCACTTTATACACAAATCCAGGCATCTACAGGCAGGTGTCTTCAGACCAGGCTCCTGAGCTGGGTCCAGCTCTCACAGGGCCAGCTCAAGCCCACCACGGGCACAATCACCCTCTCCCTGTGCTGTTTATCTCCATGCCTTCCTCAGCAGCCTCTCAGATGAGAAATCTGAGGCTGAAGAAGGGACAGTGTGAGTCTCTGGTCCTGTTTGTAATGCACCAAGCACTGGAGGTTCACTAATGGGGCTCTCAGGTGTCAGAATAATTAAGAGTTTGACCCCTTTGTTTTACTCATAAACTGCTAAATGAGATAGGTACTGGGAAGACACTATGTTCATTACAGATGCTGTCATTGCTTAATAAAGTAATCTTATAATTAGCTTGAATCAGTCAAAATTTTTAACTCAAAAACATAAATAATGGGCTTTTGGGGGTGTCTTCATTATCAAATTTCAGTAAGTGTCTAACATTGAAAAACTTGACATGGTGAGGGAAGTGGTAAATCAATTATGTGTTCATCAGTAAAATGTTTGGGGTAAGTTTTTGTTCTTAATTAAAATCTTATAAGGTTTGAGAACAGAACATATGGAAATATTTCTGTTTTTTTTAATGAGCCACTTTCCTACATTACATCTCCTGTCTAAATAAATATGCACACAAACTATTTGTGTTATCACTGCTATAAAATCACATCATTTATTTACACAATAGACACAGAGCTCATGTCTCACAAGTTGTGCTTTCATACTGACAGTCTAGAGCAGTAGCTGTAACAGAAGAACTACACATATCTTGAAAAAGTATTTTTCTGCCACATTAATGTCACAGCAGAAGTTAAGAACTCTTAGATTTGATTACACACAGGCACAGGACAGATGTCTACAGATGGTTTGGGGTGGATGGTTGTGAAACCGCAACAGCTGCGCAAACGTGTGCAAGACAGACCTGGAGTGAAGAGGTTTACTTCCTTTGCTGCAATGATTCCTTTATGCACCAAGCAGAACATAATTTCCACTCCCTTTTATGCCCTAAGAAGTTTTGCTTCAGTGATCAGATCCTGATTCACAAAGTTATTAGATATTCCCACATGGGGCTCTCACTGCATGTTTTTGTTTGGAAAGAGGTGAGCGGTCTCATTTTAGCTCTGCAAAGAGCAAAAACGACTCCTTTCCTAGTTAGCTTCAATCCTGCAAAGTAGTTTGGCTGAATTATTTCCTGATTGTTGTTCAGCTATTTCAAAGAAAAAAATAACACATAAAGTAAACAATTATTAAAAAGCATCCGTTTATTAAAAATCACTGTAATTTAGGGTATGAAAGCAGATGTGGACACCATTAAGGCACTGCAGTGGTATATAGCTGGAAAATCTGAATTAAACATTTCAAATTAAGTTAGCAATTCAAGTTTTAAAGGAATCCCAGTTCTTGGATTGAAGCTGTGAATTCAGTGGGGGTAATTTACAGCTCTACTTTTGGTGCAAGTCTGTTATGACAGGAAATGGGGGAACAAACAAACAACTTTTGTCCCACGCACCGCTCTGCTTGGGCAGTGCACTATGCACACACACATCCTGCCTGGAAGGGAGGAAGCTGCCAGACTGCTCCTGCTGCCAATATAATTCCATACTTGTATTTGAATCACTGTAATTCCTAACACACCACCTTCATGCAGGTGAAGCCAAGTTCTCCATTACTCCCTACAGTCTCCTGAATAGCATTGTGCAGAAATGATGGGCACATTCTGCTTAAAGCTTTGATGAAGTAAACTCAGAGCCAACTTTATGAGCACTGACAGTTTGTGCAGATTTATACCTTCATCTAGGACTCATCCCTGAACATAGTAGGGTAGATTATATTTATACTGTACATAAAAAAGTGTACATTTTTGCCTCTGCCCCCAAGTTTTGTGAAGCTTGCTTGTTGTTTTTAAATTATCTGAATTCATAAATTTTACAGAGCTAAATGGAAGGCATTTAATCTAATTTGATAATCAGACTTGTAGGCATTGATGCTTTGAAGTGGTTAACTGGGTAACAGCTAATTTCCCTGTGGGATGAGCAATGCACTAACCTCTCTTCCCCCTGAATGATGCCAACATAAAAATATCTGCTGTGTTTGAAAAACTCTTAAATCACTAGCCATTAAGAAACACTAATAACTTGACTGTTTTCATACATAATTTATTATGAAGAAACTAATGTGGTCTGTATGAGAGCATGTCTGCAACCCTCAATTCTGGTGACTTCTGCTAGGATTTCCAGCTGGTGCAAATTATCATCTGCCAGCACTGCCCTTTACCAGGAAATTTTACTTGTCTGGTTAGGACAGCCTGCCCTCACATATTTGTAGAGTTGTTCACAGGCCAAAAATATGAGCTGGAATCAGGAACAAGGAATGTTATAAGACAGCAGAGCAAATAATCTGCCTTGCAAAGAAACTAATTTACCTGCTGGTATTATCAGCATATGAAAACAAAGGGGATCAGCACTCATACAACAGAGGAGAGCTACCCATTTAATTTAGCCCCTGGTAACAGTGGATGAATTTGAATTCCATGGGAGCAGCTCAGTTCACTTGAACAGGAATTTGTATATACTTCAATACAAAATTTAGAGCATTACATAACTGGAAGAAAGACTCTTGATTTCTTATGAAATTAATTAATCTCTTTGATTTCAACAGCCCTTCTGGTGGGGTTCTGCTTAGAAAGGTGGTGGCAAATTGCTCAATTCTGCTTGCATCAGTGAAACAAAACCCAGGATAAAACATAATGTGATGAACAGAAATCATCTGAATTGAATAGTTTGAGGTGAACCTGTTCCTGTAGTATTGATGGCAGCAGTATTACAACAATTTATGGGATTAAGGGCTAAACAGACCAAAACCATTCTCTTTATTGGTCACTTAAATACAACAAGAAAAAAGTGCATTTAAACACTCTATCCTACAACAAATATTACAGCTGTCTACAAAGTAAGCTTCTACCATTTTTTTTTACTAAGAAAAGTAAGTTTTATAATGTATTTATTTTATATAAAATCCTACTACTTCAAGTGAAGGATTAACTCCAAAATCACAGAAAATATTAGAATGGCATGTAAGGTAAGGGCTCTCATAAACCTCAAGCCACTCTAACTCTGCGTTATCTGTTTGCCTTGAATTGAAAGAAAGGGAGAAAGAAAGGGAGGGAGGGAGGGAGGGAGGGGCAAACATCATCTTCCCTCCTTCACTTGAGCAAGAAAATTAATTTCCAAGAGTGGTGCGACTTGTTTCTGTTTCTTATATATCCTTGCACCCCAGGAAAAAATAAGCTCTGGTAGAGGGAATACAAGTATTAAACTGAAAGCATTGGTTCCCCTACCATACATTAATTTAGCAACTTTAACATTTCCCTGAGTGCTTTGGGGGCAGCTTGCTTCAAGCAATGAAATCAGATTACACTTTAACCTAAGGCCCTGTTTTTATTAACAAACTTGAATACATCTAAAGAATAAATTATTTAAAATCCTTAATCGTTCTGTATGACTTTGATCAGTGCTTCCTGAATATACTGCAAGGGACTCTGTTCATTCAATTTTCTCTTGCTGTGATAGTAGGCTGCATGACAACAGGTTTATTGTTCTAATATGTCTACAGTGTTAACAAGCAACTGAAACTAGCTGTCTGTAAAACTCCTTAGAGTTGCAAATACCTTCTTTTGTTAATATGAATTTCCCCACTAGCCCGGAATCACATTCCTAGGCACTTTTCTACATAAATTACTCCAGCAAGATCATCACAGATGTCACATATAAATCAAATCTACCTTCAAATAGCATTAATTGATGCTGAACTGTTCAACATCTGTGTGGACAGCATGGATCTGCTGGTGACACCAAGATGTGGTGTGGTTGGCACACTGGAGGAAGGGGATGCCATACAGAGGAACCTGGACAGGCTTTAGAGGTGAGGCTGTGCAAACCTCATGAAGTTCAACAAAGTGAAGTGCAAGGTTCTACACCAGGGTCACAGCAATCCCAACCCCAGGCACACCCAGAGATTAGGCAGAGATGTGATTGAGAGCAGCCCTGTGAAGAAAGGCCTGGGGGTGATAGTTGATGGAAATCTCAATGTGGGCTGGCAGTATGGCCTCATAGCCCAAAAAGCCAACAAAATCCTGGCTGCATCAAATTGAGCGTGGCTGGCAAATCAAAGGAGGTGATTCTGTCCCTCTACTCTTGTGAGACCACATCTGGAGTGCTGCATACAGTTCTGGTGTTCCCAACATAAGAGGGGCATGGAACTGTTGGAGCAAGTTGGGCCATGAAGATGGCAGGCTGAGAAGGCTGGGACTGCTCAACTTGGAGAAGGAAAGGTTGTGGGTGTGGAGACCTCACAGTCCTTCCAGTACCTGAAGGGGGCTTACAGGTGAGCTGGAGAGGGACTCTTCATCAGGAACTAAAGTGATAGGACAAGGAGAAACAGGTACGAACTGGAAGAGGGGAAATTTAGACATTTAGGAAGAAATTATTTGCTTGTGAGGGTGGCGAGGTACTGGAACAGGTTGTCCAGGGAGGTTGTGGATGCCTCATGCCTGGCAGTGTTGGTGTTGGATAAGGTCTTGAGCAACCTCAGTAGTGGAAGGTGAGGGTTGGGACTAGATGATCTTTAAGGTCTTTTCCAACCCTTGACATTCTATCATTCTGTGAATAGCCTAAACTCAAACTGCCATCTTAACAATTAAAATAATTATCCCGCATGCCTTGGGATGTCACAATAATAACATTACATTGATATTTGTTGGAACATTGTCCTGATTCTTCTCTCATCTGTGCTATACTAGAAGTAGGCAAGTTCAAAGAGATGGATCCTTCTGCGATAACCAAAATGTGTCTCCCTGATACCCAGAAAAATTGTAAAGAACCCCAAAAGCAATCTGTTCTTCCCCTCCTCCTCCCTCACTCCCAAAAAAAACTAATAGAAGCCCCTTGACATAGGCATTGTGCTTATGATAGAACTTACAGAAGATACCTGATAGTTATGCCTGAAGATTTCCAAACACTAGCCTTGGGAGGAAAATGATGCTTTACAACAGAGCTGATCTGCAAATAATTGTTGAACCAAATTCCTGCAGCAGCAAATCCTGCACTTTATTCTATCACCTGGTGGCATTGTTATACAGCCTGCTACATCTCTGTTTTCAGCACTGGCTCTGGGAGTGCACATTTACCCTGGGGTTACCCAGGACCTCCCAGGAAGCTTTGGGATGGGGGGAGCCGCTGACCTAGACTCTGGGTTTTGTTTTGGACTTCAAAATATAGCTGGTCTCCCAAAACAGACATTTGTTGTCTTGCCATTTGGGAAGAACACATATCTAAACTCCATCTCAAGGCTGGTGTTGATATAGATAATGGCAATTTGCACAGAAGATTCATATTTCTGATACTTCCGTAAGCAGCACACTAGGAAGCTAAATGAAGGCCTAGGAGGTTTCAGTGGGAAAAATGCCAGAAAAAAGCTGTTGTATTACTGCAGATGGTTTTGAGGGAACTTGTTTCTCTGAGCAGATAAATATGAAGATCATGTAATATAACCCCCAGGAAATAAGAATAACTGCAAATATTAACAATCTGTCCAGTTTGTAGAAATAATATTTTAACTGCTTCCTTTAACAATGATAGAATAATCTATACATTGTGCTAAAAAAACCCAAATCAAACCGACTAAACCTGCATCTCCTATCTTCCAGATAGTATCCTAATTTACAGGCAGCTGATGAACATTCAAAACTGAAACATCAGTTATGCTAATAAGCAACAGATACCTCTTCAGTGTATGAGGTTAGATACCAGTATACATAATCTTGCATTCATACATATGATGTGTATTGGTTAGAAAAACATGATCCCACTCAAGTATCTAACAACTAAAAATCAAATTATATTTAGGTTTTCCCACTCTATTTTTACATCCTATTCACATGTAAGTCATCCTGACAGTAGGAAAGGGGAAGTGTAAGTCTACAAGTCAGTGGGTACCTGAAACATCCTAAATGTTCCCACCTTTTCCCTCTCAAAAAACTATAACTGAAGTTATCAGTATACTAGAACTGAGATTTCTGTATTTTTCCTAATAAGGTACATTACCTAGAAATTCTCTCCCTGTTCTTTAAAATTAAAAATGTCTTAATACCAAATGTGATTGATAGGAACATTGTCAGCAGAACAAGGGTCTGAGAAGGCTGGTTAATTAACAGAACACTGGATTATGGTATGAGACAGGGCTTTTCTGATGTTCTGTATCACTACTTGTGCTTTTATCAAGTAAATATTCTTGATAGCTCTACTCCTCTTCATTGCCTGGGTTCCACTCTCATTTACTTGCACACCTAGCCTTGTGCTGCCCTCTTCTTGTATTGGTGCTTCACTGACATTATATTCTTCATATCTGTGGTGCTGCCATTCCTTGTCTCCAACACCTTTCCCTGCAACCCCTTTCTTTACTCAAGCAGATTTTAATAACTCATGGTTTATTCAGATGAATTATACATCCCTCAGACATATTTATTTCAACCCTATGAAAGCATCTTTTAGCCTTTCTTTGCTAAGCAGTATAGATTGAAGTTGTAATAAAGAATTTTTGTTCCTTCTCAGTGTAAGACAGTTTCAATATTCATGTTTAAAAAATAAAATTAAGTATCCTTTTTTCAAGTTGTCCCTGTCACTTAGCACATTCTCCCCCTTGAAAAATACAAAAATTAAATCATTCAAAAGAACTTGCAGCATCTTGTTCTTAGCAGAGTAGAGAAAAATATTTATTGCTCTGAAGAAGAAATTTGCCAACTATCCAAAAGAAAATGAAGTTATGCTTTTTCTGTCTCTGGTAGATGAAATAGGAAAATCAATTTGATGGCAAATATGGTGGTAAAACAGTGAAAGAGATGGGTCTTTTAAGAGACCATCAAATACAGGAACCTCATTCAATAAATACTGAGACACTGTGTTGAATCCAATCCGTCTTTATTAATGGGGCTTATTGGAGAAAGTGTTTTCTGGCAGGTTATTTACAATCACATGTAACAATGACATGGTATTCCTAAGACTACACTGTTCCACTGGGTTATATTATCATTCAAACAGGCAATCCTTCAGGACCACCTTGTCAGGGAAAAATTAATTCTCCTCTCTTGGAAGAGCCTGCTGTAGGGTTCAAGGTGAGCCCTTTACTTCTCAAATTATCTCTTTGCTCTCATATTTTTCACTTATGATGAGTTACAGTCCCACTAGTAATCCTAGCAGAGAAATGTGGTACTTAAGAAAGGTGAAACTGCTTGGGCTTGGTTTGTGTTCCAGCAAACATTGATTAAGAAATAAGTTTTATATTTTACATTTGGCATACTCTTTTCTTCTGTCTGGGAGGTTTGAAATGTGTGCATTGAATATCAACTAAAAAAATCACGAGAATTCAGTGCAGATTTAGATCAGTGTCAGATAACATGAGAAAGCTCTTCTGCTGTAACTAAAAATATCAAAATCAACTCAACTGTGCATTAGGTAGTTGCAATCCCACAGGGGTTTACCTTTTACTACTGGAGCTGAGTTTGGGCCAAACCACTAGATAGCTGAGAGTCAGCAGTGGTGTAATTCAGCATTTTCTCAGGGTTCACACTGAGTGATGGTTTCTCTCCAAGATCCCAGCAGATTTCAGTACCTAACTGATGCTAACATTAACAACTATGTTGGGAAATCTTGACCTGTGAACAATCAGTGTCTCATGTTTTATTAAAATGAGAATTTCTTGGTTTTAAATAGAACATGTCATCTAGGTTGTAGATGGAATTTAGGCAAATTTTTCAAATCATAATTTTATTTCCTAGTACGTTTATGTTTTTAAAAATGACTGTAGGGAGGAGCTATTTTCTCTGAGATTTATTCAGAGCAAGAGCATCAGAAACTTGGCAAACTATCAAAGAGCCAACCTCAGCACTGTTTTACATACAAGTGTAAAGAGAAAAACATAATTCAAACTGCAAATAGGTGACAAAAGCACCTAATTCCATACACAAGTTGTCACACAGGTTCCTAAATAAATGTATGGCAAAAGTGCCTGAGAAACTGCCAGTCAACAACCCTTGGAACAGGTCATGCTTGTCACATTTCCTCTGGCAGAGGAAACAGACTGTCATTCTATCTTCTACAAATTAAAAGAACAAAAGGATCTCTCAAGCATATTAATTAATGAGATTCATTGGAAACATAGCAGGCTGCTGCCACTATTTAGTTTTCATGAATGTATCTGGCCAATTAGTATCTAAATTTATAAAAACGATTTTTTGTACATGTTGAATATTTTATGCTTGTAAAGTCTTTGCATACTGCTATGTGCATACTAATGCTCTGTCATTGTGGGATGTTCAACAGCACAACAACTCCATGATAAAATCCAACTGTTTTTCCTGGTTCAAGATAAAAATCAGGGTTTAGAGACAACACTCAGTTCCCATAATGTTTTTGAGGGAAAGAAGCAAAACAACAAGCCAGTTTTTTAAAATCCAAAAAGACCTTCATGGCAAGCTGTCCTGGAGATGAGATCCTAACTCTGAAGATCTGTCTCCTGAAAATCGCTCTTATTTGTCTAGCAAAATCTTTATCTAGCAATATTTATCTAGCAACATCTAGCAAAATAATATGATAAATAATCAGAAACCAAGAATACAGGAAAGGGTAAAAATTTGTTAAAAAGGAAGAAATAAAATGACAGTTTGTTTGAAGCCCAGTGCAGGCTGCAAGATATTTGGTAGCCCCTCATGTTAAGGACCCAGCAATATTAGGCAATGGGTGAGGTCTGTTCTGACAGAGTATAAATGGCCTGAATTAGATCTTTGAATTGGATCATTCCCGCAGGAAAACAACCTCCTTGAACAGGAGGGAGATGGTCCCACCCCATCAGCACAGGTCACTTGGTGGTGGAGACTGAGGTGGGTCATGCCTCAGGATCAGCGTCCCTGCACAACTGGAATTGGTCCCTTTATTCCAGACTGACTTTGGTTTCAGTGCACTTACTCTACAATAAATAACTCCAGATTTTGATCTTAGATTTCACGCTCACATATATGCTGTATGCAAGGAAACTCAGTGGCTTCATTCACCATCTCAGTGTTAGTTTCTAAGGGTCAGGAAGTCACTTTGCAATCAGGTTACCAGCAGTATTTGTGGTTTGATCCTTTCCATAGTATCTTTTTCTACCCCCACACCCTTCGTCTCTGAAGGGCTTTTAATGGATTTAAAGAAAGTTTAAGAGAACAAGTAAAAAACATATGAGGACATTTGACACCATCAATAAAGCTGTTTCTGATAATTGCCCCAAAATCATAGCTTTCATGATATATACAGAGAAGTGAAACAATCACTAAAACAGAAATATCACGCTCCCCTTGGACCAAGAGATCTTCCATGATATTTTAAGACCTTTTAAACATTCTTTTTTGTTTCTGAGAGTGGAGAATCAGAAAAATTCAGCTACCTTAAACTTTATTTTAACTATAAAATATAACAAATTTTTATAATAAATTTTAGTGCATTTTTAACTATATAGAATTATCAAGCTGTCTGAAGATATTGCACTTGATTTCAGAATGAATAAAATATGAATAATCACAACAGGTGCTTTGGTGTGCTAACATTCCCTTTACTTATAGAAAACAGAGTCGTTGGGTCTTAAAAACCTCTAAAGATAGAGACAGCACAACCTCTTAGTACGTTCTCAGGCACTGGGGGAAAAAAAAGCTTTTCCTTATATTAAGTCTAAACTTCCTCTGTTTCAGTCTCTAGGCTGGTTGTGTGCCGTTGTCCTCCCTTGCACCACTGCAAAGAGCAGACTACAGACTGGCAGACAGCAACAGGCTGCTTTAAGGTGCCCCTCAGTGTGTCCCTTCTCCAGCTCCCACAGTTGTTCCTCACAGGGCCCCTGATCATCTTGGTGACTGCTGTCTTTAGAGCTTTTCCCAGACATGAAGTAGCCCAAGCACCTAGGCCATAGTGCCCCAACATGGACACAGGGCTGCTCTGGAAGACGATGACCATTAGAAGTGAAGCTGAACAGCTTATGCATCAGCCCTGGAAAATCCTTCTGACCCTTTTTGAAAAGGGATCTAGAATTTGCCCTTTCCAAGAAGTTATGGGCCTCCCATGATCTCCATAACCTTTCAACAATGAGAGCCTCACAATGACCTCAACAGTTCCTTCAGCATCCTTACTATGTGTTCCAATGGGTCCCATCAACTCCTATGGATCAAGATTTTTCTCAAAATCACTGACTTAGCCCTTTTCCACTACCAGTGATAATTGTTCTCCCAGAACTATGTCTCCAGATTCAAAAGCCTCAGTCTTATCTGCCTCTGCTATCACTAAATCACCCAGCTATTTCAGCACTGAATCAGTATTTTCCTTCTTTGTTCTTGCACTGCTAGGAGGAAGACTTTGCCATTTCCCAGTACTCAGAAGACTGGTGCTCAAGGCACACTATGTTAGAAATCATGTCTTTTTCTTTCAGTCATTTTTCTCTTCTAAAGAAAACCTCCGATGAGAGAGAGACTCAGGGTGATGCAATCTCTAACAGCTGAGAGCTTATGGGTCAGATCAATTTTTTTTCCTTCCCCCAGAGATTCAAATTTTAGTATCCCAAGAGTACACATGATTAGCTGATCTTGCAAGCTGGGTAGCTTGCCTACAGAACTATAAAATATTTCATCTTTATCCTGATCTAAAGCAAGAAAATAAGAAAATCCTGAAATATTTCTTGCCCAAAATGACTCAGCAGATGATACGATAGGATTCTATATGATTAAAACCAAAACCAGATGCTAAAATAAGGGAAATACTGAGATGAAAGGACATTAATGAGCATCACTTTTCTGGTGGATGCTGTCTCTATAGCTCAGAACTAATTTATATTCAAAGGATATGAAGAGTATCTGTAAAGGACAAAAGAAGGATACAACATTTAAAACTGGCTCGTAATGGCTCCAAGTTTGAAATACTAAAAAATAAAAAAACAAAGACATGAATAAATGCTTGCTTGCTCATCCAGAGTAGCTATGTGATCTGAATCACTAATAAAAATCTTCAGAAAGGTTGAATGAGTAAAGATTTTGCATAGTTACTGTTGCTATGAGAGACACTTTCCTTATTATCCACACATTCCACAAATTATTTCCCCTTCCTTATCACTCACAAACAGGTAATGAGGTGCTAGGAAAATAACCTCCTCCTCTAAAAGTTTCTGAAAACATATTTCAAAGAAGGCAGTCAGAATGATGCTTTTCAAAAAGTACTGAGTACTTTTTGAAAGATAAAGAAATGATAAGTGGAGTGAGTGGGACAGAGTCAAACTCGGCAAATGTGTCCAAACAGCACCTGGACCCTGTGAGAGAGAGTTGGAAGCTCCATCTCCCAACTGTCCTTTTCTAAAAGGGAGAAGATGAAGCTGAAATTTACAGCACCTACTGCATCAAACTCCATCACTTATCTAAGAGCTCATATACCTATGTTATGTTATGTGCTTTACTAGCACATCAGCAACAAATAACTAAAGTACTTCTGGAGCCACGACAAAAAGGAACCACATTCAGAAGAGTAGAAGCAAATATATTCAATGGCCAAATGACAAGAACGTTATTTGGAAAGAAAGTGAAGTATTCTTTGTAGGAAAACCTCTCTACAGTAAAAACACCAAATATCAGATAAATGTCTTCTAAAATAATAATATCTTTCTAGAGCATCCCAAATAAAATCTTGCAGAGCAGGAAGGGGTTTGCACACTGAAAACAAGAGCACCACAAGTCACAATGTCTGTCATTCAAACAAGTTTTATGCATATTTTAGAGGAGAAGGTAAGAGGCAACCCCCTAACTCTGTTCTTAAACAGTGACTACAATAGCGGGTAGTCCCATGAGGGACTCCATAAAACTCCATAAAACTCTCAGCTTGATTGTCAATAAGCTTATATTTTCAGGTGGATCAATGTTGTCCTTTTCCAGTTTTGAGACCAATAGCAGATTCACTGTAATGTCTGACTAGCTCTCTCACAGCAGCTCCAATAGCTCCAGCAGGGTGAGAGACCTCTAAGATGTGAAATCACCACTTGAACTGATGGTAATGCCACACATTAATTTTATATTGGCAGATTCTGTGACACCATATAAATTTAGTAACAAATGTGTATGAATTCACATTTAAACAGATATTTCTGACATATTTTAAAGTAATATTTGTATGGAAGCAAACTGGAATGTATGCAAACAGCAAGAAAATTAATCTACTGCATAACTAAACAATATGATATTTATTTATGTTTCTAAATCATTGTAACAGTCATGGCTTAAACAGACTCACTGGAAAGCATATATCACAAAGGTCAGGTATAATTGTATCTACTAAATAGTAGCTGATCACTTTTCATTTAGTTCTTCCTTTCTTAACAGGAAGAATGGATTTATTAATCACTTGAAAGAAACATTGTGTTTTAGGTTTCTCCATAAAATCATCTCTATTATACTCTCACTTTATAAATACTGTTTTATACAGCTCTGTGCATTAGTAATAATTCCTGTAACCAGTTATAATTGATATTTCTATGCATTAAATTCTTTGGAATATCCATCTTCTTTTCACAGCATTACATTTAGAAGTACTAAATTATTGGTAGTGACTTGGGGGTGCTCGTTGACAAGAAGCTCAACATGCCCCAGCAATGTGCACTCACAGCCCCAAAAACCAAATGTGTCCTGGGCCTCATCACAAGCAACCTGGCCAGAAGGTCAAGAAAGGCAATCCTGTCACTCTACTCCACTCTCTGAGACCCCTCCTTGAGTAGTGCTTCCAGCTCTGGGACCTGCTGAGGCGAGTCCAAAGGAGAGACACCAAAATGACCACAGGGCTGGAGCACCTCTCCTCTAGAGACAAGCTGGGACAGCTGGGGTTGTTCAGCCTGGACAAGGAAAGGCTCCAGGGAAATCTTACAGCAACTTCCCAGTACCTGAAGGGAACGTACAAGAGGGATGGAGAGGGACTTTTGGCATGGGCATGTAGTGATAGGACAAGGTTTTAAACTAAAAGAAGCTTGGTTTAGATACTAGAGAGAATTCTTTACTGTGAGGGTGCTGAGGCATTGGCACAGATTACCCAGAGAAGGTGTGGACATTCCATCCCTGGAAGTATTCAAGGCCAGGCTGGATGGGGTTCTTAGAAATCCAGTCTAGTGCTAAGGTGCCTCTGCCTGTGGCAAAGGGGTTGGAACTAGATGAACTTTAAGGTCCCTTTCAACCCAAACCATTCTGTGATTCTATGACTAAACTAATCCCAGATAAATTTGAAGCAACTACTCACTGAAACTTTGTCTCTTACAAACAAGATTAGGAACCCACATGAAAATCAGTCTTTTCCCAGTTATCACTTTGGCATTAGCTACTAGACAATTGTTTTGGAAACTTAGTCAATTAATATATATTTATTCAGGTTTGCTTATCCCAAAAGCTTAATTTCTCTTCCACACTGATTTTATATTAGCTAATTCAGAGTATTAATATGGCAAGGTTAAGCTAGCAGAAAATATTTTCTCTGTTAAGAATTCTACTGCCCTCATTTGCAAGAGAATATGAAGGAGGAAAGGGCTTGTTTCTTTTTTCCTTTTATTTTTAACAAGTAAAATAAACAAAATGAACTTTTTTTAAAAAATGGACCACTGTAGGGAAGGGAACTTTGGCAAATAGTATTTCCCAAGTGTCCTCATGCTGTGTATTATCTACACATATACATACTTAGGCATTTTGTCTAAACTACTAAGTGTGTGCAGTTGTAGCAGCAACACCTTCCACTGATGACAGAGATTGTACCAACAAAAGATGTCTCCTGAGGCAGTTGATAGTTGTCTTCTAAATGAAATGAGCTCTGCTAGAAAGAGTCTGAACAGCAACCCTTGCATTAAGGCTTTTATCAGAAGATACAATGAAAAAAAAAAAAAAGACTGCATTCCTCATCTCCCCACCGATACTGTACTATAACATTTTCTAGTATGAACTTCTGTCCTTCTTCATAATTTCTTTTGCCTGATCAGAAAAATATTTTCATCCAACCTTTTTATTTTTAAATCATGTATTTACTCTATAGCAGTGCTGCAGTTTTAATTTAATGGCAAATAGAACAAAAGGAGGCCTTTTACATCTACAAAATCAGGGTTATTAGGTAGACAGTCCACTGGCTATGTCCTCTTAGAGGTATCTAAGCACCATACACCAGGCTTGCACAGCTGAGTATGCACCTCAAATGCATGTCTATATAGGTAACATTAACTACTTCATTCACCTTAATAAATTGCTAAAAGTTTATCCTGAGGCATCATACAGTAAAGTAGTCCTACAACCCTTCAGCTGGCTCCTACCAGAAACAGCACAGCAGTGATGCAGCCACCTGCGAGTGGCTGTAGCTCTTGTAGTTGGACAGGACATGAAGCTGACACAGCCTTGCTGCTCTGAATTCAGGTTACCCATTGTAATCTCCATTGTTTAATATTCCAGCCCCTTTTCCAGAGTGCTGAAGACCCAGGCACCTTCCTTTTCTCTTTTGGGGGAGTTGCTCAACAAAAAGCCCTTCAGAAATAAGTGGCCTGAATTTTTAAGTACTTGAAGCATCTAAAAAGTCTAATTTTAGGTTTTTATTTTTAAGTGCCTTGGGTGCTGTTTCTAGAGTTCTCCAAAAAACCTCATCCAACCCACCATGCAGACTGTTTTTCCTACACTCATCTTATTAATCTAGAGATTCCCACTCAATTTCTTCACACCAGTTCAGCACTGGAGGTGCTGGAGCCTTCCTGCCTGCTGAGCCTGCCATATGGAAGAGCTATTTATCTCCCTCACTGACTCTCCATTTTTTATTTCGTTTCAACCAAGCATACAACTTGTTCCCCATTGCCTATTCCTATCAGTTCTATACTTTCTTACCTACTTTTCCCCCCACTTTTAAAAAGTGCAACTATACTCACTAAGTTTGGAAAGCACCTGAAGTGTAGTCTGTGGGAAAGATGAAATGCAAAATAAGTAACTTGTTTATAGCTGTCTAAAATAAGAGCAGTGCTGATGAAATTTTAAAATCTCTTGGAATTACCAGATATTCCTTCCTTATTACTCAATCAATTTTGGAAGGTCTGAGTAAATCTGTCTGTAAGGCGGCACAAAAAAAATTAAAATATTCTGATGCTAGAGAGCCTTTAGAAACACAACCTCTTAGACAATTGCCTGTGCCTACTCACAGTAGCTGCAAGCATACACAAGCTGCTACAATTTCTTCTGCAAAGCATATGTGTGCAAGATAGATGCTCACATCTCTGGATCTGCAAAGCAGAGTCTGATTTATAGAAAGATCTCTGAAGTGCTTCCTTCATAGCCAAATAAAAAAACCCACATATTTTTAAAAGACCTTTGATTTTTTTAATACTTACCATGAATTGATAAAGTAAAACTGGTTACACATTTCTTACACATAATTGTAAGTTGCATGGATATTTAATAAAATGGGCAGATATTAACAAATCCAGCTAGGCCCTGAAGTAAGTTTTAATTTAATAGACAGTGTGATGCTGACAGTTCCATTTTAAAGCACAAACTGTCTATATGCACAAGTCTAAACATAGATGTGATATTTTTTTTATGTATTTGAACTCAGTTGTCATATCTATAAAGTACTTTACACATCATGATAATTACTTAAAATAAATTCTTGAAGAGCAAGAGAGTAACACAAAACACATTTGGCACTTGTTAGTTCAAGCTCAGTTACTCACTGCCATAAGCACTTTCATTTGCCAATTTGTTCTGAGGTTAATTTAACAGAATACTAGTTTTAAAATAAAAGAAAAAAGTCAGCTGAGAGCATTACTTTTCTAATATATTTTCTTAATCCATTTACTTGATCTTGAACACAGGTTGCTTTTAGTAGAAAACAAGGGCAAAACAAGGTAAACCTCTGTGTAATTGTATTAAGTTGACCACAGATCTAATGTGCTTGTTTATGCTATATAACAGCCAACCATACACAAAACATCACAGGAATCTGAGGGTTTTTTCCTATTTTAGAGTAAGGGTCGGTTACAGGTGTGTCAGTACATTCATCCTCAGAAAGTAACAAATTATTTGATTATATTTTAAGTATTAGAAATTATTTTTGAGACAACTCACAGAAAATTTCTTTTAAGTCAATAGGGTGATATAGGTCATAAATTAACAAACACTCTAAGATAATTACTCTTTCAGGTTACCAAAGCCATAGACTCAATATTGGAGCAACTCAGTCAGTACAGTAAACATGTTCATCTGGTACCAGTACTGTGCTGTCCAAGATGAAACCACTCATTTTCACAGTCTTTAGGAACATGTACCGTGAAACATTTGAGAAGATACAGAGCAACTCTTGTCTCTTTAATTTGCCTGTCAGCAGAAGTCAAACATAGTGCACTATGCAGTAATACTGACCCAAGCAACTTCATCTAAATCTTTGTGGTTTAGACAAGTCCCGTAAACGAGGTTTTATGTATAAGAACAGAAACCAACACCTCTCCCATACTGGGTCAGTCCAGATGGCTCTGGACTCTCACAATACTCTGTACAAGGAAAATGGAAGATAATATTTGGAAAAAACATACAAGTTTGGCCACTTTCTGGGGTCTGTTCCCCTCATACTTCCCTAGAGTCTGCAACTGTTGTTCACTAATGTCAGCATCTGTTTACGGGCAAGTTGCCCACAACTGCTGTTGTCTATGGACACACTGTCCATGTTCCAACATGACAGGCAGAGAGGCAGTGGAGTATCCACCCCTGGAGACTGTCAAAACTCAGCTAGACAAAGCCTTGGCTGTTCTATCTGGTGCTGGCTGAGATCCTGCTTTGAACAGGACACCAGACTGTGCAACCTTCAGAGGCCTTTTCCAGTCAACAAGTCTGTCAAATAAGTGCTGCACAATATCCAAAAAAATTATTCAAATGTATGAACAATTATATTCTATTACTTCAACACAGAGGTTACATCCTGAGCAACTAGGGCTCAGACCATGTGATCATGTGAAGCACATGTAGATTGGAGTTCACAATATAAAGATTGTGAAAAGAGTCCCAAAAGAAACTGCAGTGAATCAAATTTAACAAGTAGATAAACACAAACTTTAATCTGTAGTTCCATATGCAGACTGTGTTTTGGGTGCTCACAGAAGAATATTCAACTATGGTCAAATTGGCAATAATACATTTTAATACTGAATTAGATTTAGAACTCATTTTGATGATGAGGTGGACTTCTACTTTCATTATTACTCTTATGAAACCCACTCTGCATTCCAAATCCTACTTCATGTATGAAGCAATCTTGGCTTATCTTTGACATTCCTGTAAGATCATTTGGAGAAAAGAGGAGAAAAAAAAAACATAGACCAAAATTTTTGGGCATCAAAAAATTCAAACACATACAGTAACTCACCATTTAAAATACAGACTTCATTACTAAAATGTAGTTTTAGATTGCTAATGCAATTTTCTTCTTTAATAGCAACATAACTTACAATGACATCCAGTTTCAAGGGATCAGACATAACACAGTGAAAGATATCTAAGGAAACACATTTTTCTTGATCTTTTAGACAAGTGAAAGACATGTAAATAGTTCCCTTGGAGCAGAAGAAACAATCACATTATACTGCAATAATTCAACAGCTCACAAACTATTGCCAAGAAAAACGACAAGAGGCAATGGGCAGAAATTGATGCATGGGAAGTTCCACCTGAATATGAGGAAGAACTTCTTTACAGTGCAGGTGACCGTGCACTAGAACAGGTTGCCCAGAGAGGTTGAGGAGTCTCCCTCACTGGAGATACTCAAGAGTCATCTGTACACAATCTTGTGCCATGTGCTCTGGGATGAGCCTGCTTGAGCAGGGAGATCAGAAGAGATGACCTACTGTGGTCCCTCCCAACCTTGCCAAAAGGAGTCAAGCACAATCTCAAAATTATTTGTGGGGCAGCAGGCTGCAAAACATATTCCAGGGTGCCTAAGATGGTTTTAAAGACTCATGCAGATACTGACATTCAAGATGAAATCCAGAAAACTGAAATATTCAGCGAAAGATAACGATAAGCCCTATAGAAAATTCTTCACAGTCAGTGTGCCTCCTCCTTCTCCAAACTGGAAATCCTTCCTAATCAGGAACTTTCTAAACAATCTCTGCTGAAATGCCAATGCAATCCACTGTAAGAATTATGTTTTTCCTAAAGCATTCCTTTCAAAATTGCTTTTATGTTTTCTTCAATACTTCTTCTTATGGAACAGAACAAACAAACAAAAAAATCAAAAAAAAACCCACCAAAAAAAAAAAAAAGAGAAAGAAAGAATTCAGGAAAATAAAGCAGGATAATTATTTAGAGCAATTTGACATCAACATTAAGATATCATAACTTATTTCTCACTGTGAGCATTTGTAAACTTAGCAGTGAGCCGCAATTAAGCAAAAGAAATAAACCGCGAATAAACAGTCAGACCCTGCTTTTGTAAAAAGCACATTTGATTTTTTTCTGTGAAATAAAACTCACCAATGGTGTAATATCTCTTCAAATCACTCCTCCGCGGGTGGCGCCTTTGGGTGTTTGTGGTGGTGTCCTGTTCCTCCTCGGGAGCTGCAGTCTGAGCAGCGGGTAAGGGTTTGCTGGGCTGAGGTGTCTGAGCTTCAGCTGCCACTGGGTTGCATCCTGGCCCACTAATATCCACCGACTGGGACTTCTTCTTTAATCTAAAGGCAATTTAAGACAGTAAAGTATTACCAATCATCATTCTACACCTAGATTATGTGTTGAATAACAGTGATATTCTACTGTTCATTGTACAATAATTCATGCATGTCATGGCCAAACAGGGAACAGCAGTGATAAATTAGGCCTTGAATTAATTTCCCCTTTTAGGTTCTGCTAAATCAGTTGCAGCACATCCATCTTCCATGTAGCTGCAAATAGTAAAATGCCCTCAGATCAGCCTGCAGAGCTGCTTGAAGGATCAGTCCCTAATCTATTTCCAAGCTGAGCTGCCCACCATTACCCTATCATTAAGTTGTTTGGCATAAGTCTCCACAGATGAGGGGAGTACAATAAAATTAAATATTTACACAAAGTCACTGAAAACTTTGAGATAAAAGAATTGATGTATGATCTTCTGAATTCAGATGTAGCTCTGCATTTCCCATTCTGCAATATTTTCAACACATTGTTCCTCAAGAATCTCACTAACCCCAGGTATCATTTTTGCACTGCAATAGCAGTGGACCAAGGAAAAGAAATTCTCTGTTCTGCAGTAGAAATTAGTGTTCAAATCATTACTGGCAGACAGAGATGAATATTAACCACTATTCTCTGGGCCTGATCATCAAACCAGTTTTTTACCCTCTAGTTGCACACACATCCAGACATAACATCACAACTTGTGCACAAGTATATTCTGAGACATTGTCAAAATCCTTTTTAAAATGAGGCAAATGACATTATCACTCTCAACTCCTCCTCAGATCTAGACATTTTATCAAAGTTCTGAGGGAAAGACTTAACTAACTCTCAAATCCTACTTTGGAGCAGGGTGAGTACACACCCATCATTGATTCACCATAGTTCTGATGTCTCCACTGTCTAGCAACATAAAATAGAGGTTACTATGCTGCTAAAGCTATTGGAGACAAATGACCTGTTACAACGAAGTTCACAGCATACACATTGGATTTTGTCAATACTTCTCTTAAATTAGGTCTCTATAAATGTATATAACTGACTACATGATTTGATCCTGGAAATAAAAGAGGTTTATGATATTGCAGTGAGATATTGATTTAAAAAGAAGGGATCATAACAACTCTGACATTTTGAAGCAAGTAAAGTTCAATGATAAAGTTCTGCAATGCTAGAGATAATTTTATTAGGCTAACAATTTAATGCTAAGCATCCCCCTCTAAACTCTGCACTTCCTTATTTTTCAAACATTGTCTCCACTGGTATTGGTTGCAATTAAACAGCATAGACTTATCCACTGAGAATGGAATCTGCTAGTTTAAGATATTAACTGATTGAATATTGTCATAATAATAAAAACTGTTCTAAAAAGTTTGGAAAATACACAGGTCATGATTAGCCTCTGGAAGATATGTTAATGTATCAATGTGTATGTAGAATATTATGAATTACACTGTGAGGGCAAAATACCCATACTCATACAGAGTATTGCTTAGTCCGGGGAAAGGACTAGAAATTAGAAAACTGACAGTTAGAAATTAACTTCTCTATGTCATTCAGTAAGACTACTTTCACTAGAACCCTTTCCTGGACTAGTTCAGGGTGCCTTGCATTTGAAGGAGTTGTTCTCAGCTCCAATGACTCCACACAAACAGTTTGGGTTGACAGGGACATTTACCATCCTACATGTAAGAAAGGATGTACAGCATCATCTAGACAAATATCTCCAATAAGTCCATCAATGGATATCTTTTCAGCCTCCAGCAGATTCTGGTTTATGGGTTTTCTGAGTTAGACACTGCACTTTTGGAGTTGTATTTCTTGGTTTGGCCCTAAATACTCCAGAACTCATTGAAAGTTCTGAGGTAGGCAGCATCCAGCCTTGATGGTTTCTGGTTTAACTCTGCACTGTGTTCAGACAGCAACAGCAGCAGCTTATTTTAATGACTTATAAGAGTGACATAATGAGAAACAATGAACAAGTACTGCTCCACTTAAACCATCTGCTTACATTTGCTCTTGCTGTTCAAAGAGCCCTACAGACATGGGAAGAACTCATCACTGTGGTAAAACTGTCTTTAGTTGGAGGGTCTTGGTCAATGGACCTGCACATGGAGTCAGTAGAGACACAGCTTGGAATAAACTAACAGCACTATGAGCACTGATATATATAAAATCAAGAAAGGATAGGGCATCCTCTAAGTAAACATTGTGTGAGAAGGAAAGAAAGCTCTTTTACTTGAAATGATGTTCCTAAAACTGAGACCTTGTTTTGAACACTTCCAGCTTTAAGCCTACAGCTGGTCAAATATATTTGCCTAAAATGAAGGCAGGAATATATAATTAAATTATTAACAGTGAAATGGTGTTCCATCATAATGTTATTCTGCTACATTGTTGGATATACCATCTCTCAGGTAATATAAAAAGTCTTTATAATTCCTTACCACTAGAAACCTTTGAAGATTTAAAGGATGACTTTTGAGAAGAAAATCACCAGTTTTTAAGAAGTAATGTTCTACCTCAGATCACAGCTTTCACTGTGATTGCAGGGTATTACTTCTGTGTTGTGCAAAATAGCTGTGGGCAAAGAGGCTACAAAGTGTTCAGCACCTCTCCATAGTCCTGAGGCCTCCAGATCAATAAGGGTACATATGTCCTGCATTATGCAAGTCTGTGTTCTGCCCCAGAGATAGCAGGTGAGTGGAAATAAATTTTACAAATTGAAAAATACTGTTATGATTTATACTTTCAGCTGTGTTATTCTTCATGACCAAGGCTGTCTGAAGGACAGTCCAATTAATAAAGCTGTCTGAAGGTAGCTAATAAAATAGCTCGCTGCACTGTGGGGAACACCAGATTGTTATTACAAATATGCTGTCTATTCTTCTAGCATCACATAGGAATAAAGGGATAATACCTGTCATCTGCACAGTAAAATTTTCACATGGCCTTTTTGAAGTGACTTATGATTAATAAATGACTTGGTTGAAATGCCTGTAGCAAATTAATGTCGAAAAAGTTATCTTTTCTTGTAATTGAGAATAATTTAAAATTAAGACTTCCAAAGAAATAAGTACCAAAATTAACAAAGCAGGACCATGACAGCCAAGCAAATGCATGTAATATTGTCAAACTGTTCTTGAGAGACCATGGTGACAGTACTTTTGCTGGCAGGAAAGACAGAAAGATACAGGGTCTGAATTAATCCAGACTGCAATAATGGGGTCAGCTGAGTAGGACACAAGTTCAAGCAAGGACACAATTTTATGGCAATGACTTGACAAAAACAAGCAGTTTACTCTAATGCATCTTCCTTCAGCCCACCTTAACTGTATATTGATACAGCAATGGTTAGTAAATAGTTTGAAAAAACACTGCAGTCTTTGAACTGTATCTTCAGCAGACCACACGTCTTGAAATGAGTTCTGCCTGCATTTTGAAGCCAAGAGAATGAATCCTCTGTAAGCCTGACCCTTCTCCAACAACCTGCTTTATTACTAGCTTTGTGTTGCTCTTGTTTTGGGGTTTCTGCTGGGCTTTTTTATATATATTACAGCTGCACAGTTGGGCTGAAATGATTTATTCTTTGTCAGATAGGAATCTGAACATGAAATGCCTTGGGATCACATTCCTCATTCTTGCTTTGTTTCAGACTGCCCGCTTGTAGAAAAATAAATAAAAGCTATAAGAAATACTGTGGCAAAACTTTTTTATCTTTTATTCTATGTATTTTGTAGCAGCCTCCACCTAACTTTTCAACAATGGGCAACACAGGTCTTTCAATATCGCCTGATGTGACACAAAATGCTGCTGCTGCAGCCTCCCAGCTGACAGCCAGATAATGATGGCTGCAAAGACAGTGCTGCACTGGTGGGGCTGGGAAATGTTTGTTTGACAGCAAGGACAAACTTGACTGAGATCTGAAGCAGAAAGGGCAAAAATTTCCTTTTCTGCAACTGTGCTTGAACCATAGGAACTCTAGGGGAGAGAAAACCATGCAAGAAAACCTGCATCCTTTTGGGACGTGTGGGAGCTGGTTACTGCTGCTGTCTTCTGGCTGCTGGCAGCTTCTGTGAATTTTGGTTGTGCTCTCCTTGGGATGTTGGGAGAGACAGGTGCATTCCTAGTGAAAGTGGCTCATTCGGAGGAGAAGCAAACGTGGAATAACTCTGAAGGACCAGTTGTTGACAAGTAATCAAGACAACAAATCCAAGGGCCAAAGCTGGGGTTAGTCAGCTGCTGGTGTTTGCTTGGAACACAGCTGAGCAACACCTTGGTTTGACACAACCCTATTCAAACACACCTTTGATGCACTTGTTTGTGTAGTTCAATTGCACTATTGCTAATAAGTCATTAAACTCCCATTTTCTCCAGTTATATATCACTGTATTTTCCTAGGACATAACACTGCTCATCCCAGGAACTCCAGCTGTTGAAAACCTTCTATGCAGCCTTGGTAGCTCTAATCTACTGAACAGAGACACAAAACTCAAATCTGCCTGCCAGGACCCTCTGGTTACTAATCACTGAGGGTTTGCTCATTCAACCAAACCAGAAGGAATGTGCATCTCCAAGCTGTGTGATATGACATCCCTGGTAGATACACTGAGCAGCTGTTGAACTTGCACCTTACTTCTGTCCTTCCCCTGCAAGATTTTCTACTGCATCTTAGAAACCACCTGACAGATGATTTTACCTCCTCCTGCCCAGCTGGCACCCTGAGCTCCCCAGCAGCACTTCCCAGGAATGGGTCACTTTGAGCTGTTTCTTACCAGTTCCCTCAAACAAAAAAAGTCATCAGGTGTTTGGTAGGCCACACATATAGGAAATCCTGGGGTGAGTGAATTACCCAGAAACTTTGCTGTAGAATTTATGAGCATTAGGATTCCATTCCTGGCATTCACTATCATAAACCTCTTCCATTCCTAACAAAATCCATGCATTTTTTAAAATATTACAATGTCAAGTTGAATTTTTGTAAAACAGGATGAAAAAAAAAATAAGGGACTATTTTCAAAAGAGATCTTGAAAGCACCTAAAACCTTCATGGCTGGCACTCGAGACTGACANGGGGGGGGGGGGGGAAGGAACATTTAAACATTAAAAGGAACATTTCCACTTATGGTGGAAACAAACAGCCATAATAAGCATCTCAGGAGCTGGGAATTTGTACAATTAAATCTTTGCAAATTTCTAAGTAAAAATCCCTTACTGCAACAAAGATTTGGAGGAAAGCCTAGCTCATTCTTATCTACTGAGTACAAAAAACTCCTCTCTGTGCCCCTTGTGACTATTGCAGAGATTTTACTACACAGTTAATAGGAGAAGCAAAACCTTTCATTTGAGGAGTGATGTTTACTCTTCAGAGATGCATTTAGGATTTTTGAATGTTCAGAAGAGCTAGTTATTAATTTGATTTCTTTGTAGCAAGAAATATGATTCAAACTTATGTCAACAGACAGGTTTTATCTGATTTTGAAAAAAAAAAACAAACAGGCAAACTTCTGTTTTAAATCCATTTACTACAAAGGTCTGACAACTTAAACACAGGAGAAGGCCTAACCCCCTGACATCTGCACAGAGAGTCCCCAAGACATAAAATAACTATTTTATTCTCCTGTGGACACACTGGTTTTCCCCGACAGCCAGGACAGAAATCTGCATTTGCTGGGGCTGGGGCATGGCTGGGGCACTCTTTGGCTGCTTTGGCAATTCAGAGGGATCAAGTGAAAGGCCTGGGGTCTGCAGTCAGGCTCCACTGACAGTGGCCATCTGACACTTCTGTGTGCCTGCAGCTTGAGGCAATTCCATGGAGGGCTGCGAGGAAATCTTTTGTTTAATGCTCTTGTATAGGACCTGGTTGTGGCTCTGGCCATTCCCTCCCAAAAGGAAGATAGCAGGATTAGACTGGCACAGAAAAAAAACCACCTGTGATGATGACGAGTTGGTTCCTCATGGCACAAGACAAAAGAGAGTGTGGGAAGGAATTACCAGTAGGGAATCAGCCCAGGGATCTCTACAGCCATCAGCAATCAGAGAGGGGGAGGCAAATGGTTTTACACTGAAGGAAATTTCAGAAGAACCAAAGGAAGACAAGCAACATGTTTGGAGCAAACACAGCTAAGTACTTTGAATGGTATATATAATTGCATGACAGAAATAATTGTACAGACCAGGAGTATCACTTGGTACAGAAAAGAAAGACACGAGTCAGGCAGAAAGCATCCATTAGAGGCTATGAAGCATGCAGGTACTTCAGCAAACTATCTCCCTGAGCCAGGGATTGCTGGAAGGTGGAGGTTGTTCACACGGAAAGAGCCACTCAGTGCATGCTCCATCTTTTGTATTATCACTAATTATCCACTACCAAGTACTGCAGGCAACCGAGTGCAACAAACTTGCAATTCAAATCTGAATTGGCCATTATGAATTGCAGAAGAAAAGAAACCAAACACCACAAAGCAAACTGGAATATAGGACGGCGCTAAATCAATGTCTCACAGTAAACAAACAAAAACCTGCAGAAAAGCCCTTCAGTCTGTTCCTTAATGTGTTGATCATGCAGCAGAGTTTTCAGAAAATGCAAGCAGCATATGAGATCATTTGACGGCACAGAGCAAACACAACGTGATCTTCACATGGGTGGCGATAGGAAAGGATTAGGGATGAATTCACTCCCACTCAGCCCACAAAGCAATTCAAAGTGGCAGGTATGTATTAACAATGTAACACTGAGCCCAGCTTCAGCAAAGAAAACATTACAGGCAAGAGAGCTATGTGAAAAAAGAGGCATTTCAATACCGTATTTTGCTTTATCCTCTCAGTATTATGTATTTGGGGAAGCATACAAAACACCCTTTTCTTTCCTTTATACACATTACTAAAAATTACCATGCAAAGACACAGCAATGGTTAATTGTCAGAGTACCAGAAAGCAAACCAAAACCTTTTTTTTTTGTGGCCACAGCACATGCAGGAAAATTGCCCCATCCCTCACTCTATAGCAAAGGACAATGTCAAACCAGAAGTTTTGACCAGGCTTCAGGGAGAAGATGAATAGTATCTAAATAATTGAAAAATAGCTTTTTTTGCTGTGTGGAACAGGCAACCCACACCCTTTTAACAAGATTTATAGACAAAGCTGGAGCCTCATGGGTTTCAAGGGCACATCATAGAATAAAGAGTTACAAAAATCAACACAAACCTTGTGATTATTCCTGGGAGCATGACAGCACTGCTACAGGTAAACCCTTGGAGGATCATTTACAGAAGACATATAGATTGGTGGCTGCCAGGTTAGATCCATGAACTCCAAGCGGGAGAATCCAGAATCCACTTGTGGTTCAAGTGTGACAAGGCATTCTCACTGCCTGGGAGAGAAGCGTTAGTGAGTCCACGGGCAAAGGAGTCAGAGCACCCTCCACACCACACATGGGCCTGGAGATGTACATCCAGGAGGATGAGGCATGGCAGGAGCAGGGAGGGAGGTGATGATGATGATGATGGAGAGGAAAATGGCAGCAATCACACTAAATACATAATTCAACTCAAATAGTCATAGCATTTACAATTCATTCTTCTTTTCCTTCCTAAGCCTGTGCAAGGATTAACAGCTCAAGAACATATGGCTTCTCTGTGGCTGTATAATATTTTACAGCTGCTTTACATGGTGGAAATAATATGCTCTGCTACTAAGGTTTGTGTTCTGTCAGGGATGAGAATTTCTTGATCTTTCTTTCAGAATTTTGAGAAGGTGGGTTGCAATGCTGTACTATTTGCTGACAGATATCTTGATTCTGGACATGTTTTAGAAGAGATGTGTAAAGTAAATTACTATTTTGAATCTCACTATTTTGTTAATAGCTGCTATACTGTTATTTAAATAACTCCCACTAGTTTCATTTTCACAAAAGCTCTTCCAGTGCATTATGCAAATCTACTTCAGTACAATTTTCATGGGTCTTGAAATTTCCAGCTCTGTCATATTCAGCACAGAAAAATTTTGCATAATGGTTTAAAAGTGATAATGATTTCTATTTCATTCTTGTTTGTCTCATTAATGCTGCAGGATTATATCTATTGCAGCTTTACTTATAAGGATGGATTCAAACTGTCCAGACTATTTTAAGGTTGTATCTCTAAGGAAAGTCTTTATTTCACCTGGTTAGAAGTTTCTGAAATTGCTTTATTATAGGCTATGCAACCAGCACCCAGATCCTATTCCCCTGGAAATTACTGTGAGATTGTCACAATCCTGTACTGTGGATGATCACATTCTACACTACAATCTTCTCTCCCATACACTGAATTGAGAGCTTTCAAGGGCCAGTGTATCCACTGGTCTAGGAGCTCCATGATATACTCTTAGACATACAGAGTAACTTGCTGACAGCGAAGCCATGCAAACTTGTAATATTTTTCCATGTAATTAACTTTATCATAGTATCAATTATTTTCTGAGCTAGCTGCAAGTAATTTATACATCAACAAAGCTGTTTTATCCATGGACTTTAATTCAGGCAATTGCATTTACATTTCTGATTCCAGCCCTCTGCTTGACTGTTTTCTGAGTTGTTTACAAGTCATCTGCAATATCCCTGGGCACTTAATGTTCCCAAGATTGTTGTGCTGTATGCAATCATAACATGAATACATTTATGTAGTCAAATTTGGAAGCAAAAGGGCCTTTTAACTTCTCAAAGAGATGGCAGAGCAGGTTGAAAGTTACAATGCTCTTACAGTACCACAGGTTTGTGTGTTGTAGTTCTACCATCTCAACAAATAATGATCAGCACAGCAGGCAACCACAGGTTCAAATAACATGCTGTGGATATGCTTGTCACAAGATATGGAAACCCATATCTGCACATTCTTCTGCCTTGCCCAGTAAATCATACAGCTTGAAACAACCCCAAGACCTATTTTGAAATATAAAACTAATTTTTGCATCATTATTGTCTCTATTCCATGAGATATAAATGGGATAAGACATTCTGACCTCATCACTGAAAATTCAGTGAGGTATAAAGGCATTTTGTATGGAGTTGATAATAAAGGGAATTGATAATAAACCATCAGTGATTGAGATGCAGCTAGCAACATCTGAGTCCAGGCAGATACAACAGCCCTGAGGCTCCAGTGCCTCCAGGCAAGTGGGGACCTTTTGGTCTGGCCTTCCTCCTGCAGCTGGGCATCCTGCTCTGTCTCCTGACAGCCTCTGCCTTGTTACACAGGGCTGCTTGGCAGCTGAATGCCTGCCCTGGGGCCAGAGAGCCCTTAGTGAGAGCATTAAGATATGCTGCAGGGTGTAAAGACCATGCTCTGTGAGCTGCCAATAGATCACAGGGCTGAGGAGGGAAGTCAGTCTAGGGCAGCAGAAGCACAAATCTCACAAGAAATCATCCAAACTCTCCCCATGCTCCTTTCCAAATGGAAAGGAGCATCAAATCCTTAGCCACAAGATTTCCCCTTGTACTGAGGCTGAAGTGCCCTTTGGGCAAAGTCTCAATGAGGAGGTTAAAACATCTAAAATTTCTCCTTACCAGGAACATAAACTGGTTCTCAGAGTGTTCTGCAGGATATAACTATATCAGGTAGATCTCTGTGGGAACACCTAACTTGTCAAAGGCAAGTTAGAGATTAGGCAAAATGAGAAATCTTTCCTCATCATTGCCAAAGCAGAATTGAATTTTTGCCCTCCAACTTATGCACGATTCAAGTATTTTGAAAAATAAGTATCATTTTAGCATTTTAGTGAAACATGCAAAAAATATATAAACAGTATAAAATGAGCTTTATATTGGTTGGCTTTTTAAATTACTTGATCTATACACCACATCCTTCATTAAAAACATGTTTATTTAAGCTCTGTTTACTTGAGAGAATTTCACCAAGTACTGGCCACACGGGATTTAAAAATCTTTATCTTGTTCTTTTTGCACTTCTTATTCATAAATCAGGTTAGCTTATACTAGATGGGAAATAAAGATTTTCAAAGATACAGGAATATTTTATACTTAAGACAAAATTATCCTCCTACCCTTCTGTCAGAGAGACCCTCCTGCTCCAAGCATTGAGCTCTGATTAACCAGAGCCAGCTTTCTCTTTTCACCCAGGGTCTTTAACATGGCCAAGCAGGTACTGACATTTCCACCAGAGCTCCCAGAATGGCCCAGAGGGCTGAGTGGGGATTACAGCCCATTATCTGTTCTTTCAGACACTGCAGCTGCACAGTAACAGAGATCCAGAGCCCTGGTAAGAGCTCACCCGACGCAAATAGAAAATGGGAAGTCTGTTAACGGCACCTTTGAGAAAATGCTATCTTGGGCATATATGTTTTCATTTCTTGTCATCCTGAGAAGCAAGCAATGCCCCTTCATAAGCTGACTAATAACAGGTTGTACTGAGAATCTATATATAAAGAAGAAACATACTTCAGAACAGATAGGTTGTGAAATACTGCTTATTTAAAAACAAATGGAAAACCCACACAACTATTTTGTTTCTTGGTTTTGCGGAAGTAGGAGGAACATTTTCAACAACTTTTTATTATGTGTTCACAAGAGTATAAAGGTTGTAAAGATATTTCTTTATGTTTTCACCCTCCAGGGTGAAATGATGATGATACAATGATGATGATACACCCCCTTGGCTGCAGAAGGGACTGTGCACCAGGGGAAGCTCTGCTGCACCAAGCAGCAGAAGCCATAGGATACACAGAAGCTGCCGGAGTGGGAACCAGGGCATGAGCATCCCCAAGAGAGAATGAACTGGCTCAAGCAGGCATAGACATGTGCTTGCATTGCATGTGCAATGATCAAAGCATGTCACTGCGTGCCAGAAGCCACTGAAGATACAGCTAGTTGATTTCCACTAATTTAAAATACCCATCTTCAAAAAAAATGTCATTATTCATTTGGATTTTTGCCATTTAGTGGAAATAAGGCACTTCTAGACTACAGAAAATGTTGTCACTACCAGATCTCCTGCTGGGAGGCCATGTCTGTGCACAGTGCCAGGGCTGTGGGCTGCTGGAGGTGGCACAGGTGTCCCTCTCTCCTGAACTTCAAGCAGGGAGGGTTGACATTCCACTTACTGTGACATTTACAGCTGTCACAGAAAAAATAAATATGTCCTCCAGTACTTACATAATTCAGATTTATATAAATATGTAGGATTCTTTAAAAGATGCATATTTAAAAAAATACGCTGTTTAAAATATTTAAGAGCACCAAAATTTTTCAGAATTTTCCTGAAAAAAATCTATACCTTGTTTCTATACCACATAGTAATAGTTTAGCATTAGGAAAGGATTTCTTCTAAGAAAGAAAGGTACTCTTGTATTTTACAAATTATAAAGTTCATTTTGTTATCTACAGACCAAAGGCTTCATTTTCAATTTTTGTCTTTAATAAACCCAACTTGACATAATGTACTGCAGTTATCAAGTTTGTCAGCATTTTTGCAGAAGCTGAACTTTCTTCTGACAAATGTTGCCAGTCAAATTAAAATAGAGAGCAGCACGATGAAGTGTCTTTCTGCTCAGTCTTTGATAAACCAGTTGTGTATTCCTGAGTCTCTCCCAGCTTCCTGACAGGGCTACTGATTTCATGGCATCCTTAGGTCCCTGCCTGATGCTGGGGCCACCAGCAAGGTGCTTCAGCTGTCTCCACCATGGGAAGGAGGTGACCATTAATCCACCTCATGGATTATCGTGAGATACCACCCATCCTTTTTTCACATGTGTGATGTAAATCTCTCCATTTTAATGTCAACAGTAAAAAGAAAGATCTGACTTGCAAGAGATGAAGGTACCTGGGCTCTTCTCAGCCTCCTAGTCTGGCAGAACTGTATTTCTTGAACCAGCTGTGGAGGCAGGTCACAGCTTACCAAAGACCACTTGCCTCTATTGACACAGGCACATGCTGAAGTTCAAGAGCAGACAGCCATTTGCATCCTTCTAGGGAGTTATCTACCAACCCACTACACCATAAAAACACTTAAATATTAAAATACTGATTATGTTGCAGAGCATTTAGAAGCCTTGTAAGAAATTGCATTAATAAACATGAAGTAGTTGATGCCTGAGAGGCAAGAATGTGCCCAGGATGATACAAGCCTGTTCAGATCCTTGCCTTAAGGCACCAATCTTGAAAAGCAAAACATTTCATTGCAACACCAAAGAAAAACTATCCCTCTCAGCTTTTCCCTTACTTTTTTCAGACACATCTTGTCTCTGTATTCCTGTTCTTCAATGAACTCCCTTGGTCAGCAGTGTTTGAGCTGTTGTGTCTTCAGTAACAGCACCCTCTGTCAGGAGCATGGGGAGGATTTTTGGGACCACAGTGCCCAGGCATGCACACTGCAATAAGCACAGTGTCTTATTCTTTCCTTCCCAGAGATTTACAGAGGAGCTGCTTGACATTTAGGAGCAGTTACTGCTACAGTCTTGGTGGATTGAGCAGGAAGGAACATGCTCCTAGCAAGAAGTGGGGAGGAGACACCCAGAAGGGCACTGTCACCCTGCAGTGACATTGCAACAGGTTCAAATGAGGTGACCAAGCTTTATCCACAGATTGGGGATCTTCTTAACCTTTCAGCTGCAGATGGGGGAGACACTGGGGCAAAGAAAGGAAGAAGAGGAAGGAAGGGGAAGACAAGCAGCACTCCAGGCAGCCACCTCTGCTTCTGTAGAGGCAGCAATAGCTGCTGCCCAGGCTGCAGCTCGTGTACTCTGGGAAGGGCCTCACCACCACTCATCCCTTTTCCCTTTGCAGGTGAGACTCACAGGCAGCACATACTGAGATTCAAGAGGACAGTCTAAAGCCATAATTCAGTTTCATACTGAAGTAAAGACATGTCCTCTCCAGCAGACATGGGTGACCTTTCCCTTGAACCACCGTTTAGATTTATGCCTGCGACAAGCAACAAACTTTTCCTAATTTTTTTCTGCTCACAGTGATACAAAATAGAGTTGGACAAGCATAAAAACAAGAGATTGTATAACACAGCTGCCCTGCAGTGTTTTTTATTTTAATTTTTAAATCAATAAGCCCAGAGAGCAGAATAGGGAAGGACTGCAGCTACACCCACTGCCAGACACTGGCAATCTATAGATACAGTAAATGACATTAATGAAAGAAGAATCCAATCAAAAAGCACTAAACTGAGGTTTATCAAAGCACAGTGAAGCTTTTTTTTTCCCTAGTCCAGAACAAAGAACACCTCAAGGCTGGTGCCTGGCTGACATTGCCAGGTTAAGATCCCCATGATCAAACATAAGCCTCAATGGATAGATGAACAGAGAAATACAGGAGATGAGGAGTTAGTGCCTAACAGTGTGAAAAAAAGAAGCCAAGGAGAGATTTAAACAGTTTCAAAGGATCAAAACCAGAGCCCAGAAGACAAATGAGGCCACAGCATGTTAAATGAGGCAAGTGAGTTTGGAAACATTTGTGTATTTAGCTTCCTAACTAGAGCTTAGCTCCAAGGCAGAAGTGTTAAACAACCACCTGATCAGAATTTGTAAGGAAAGAGTGTACAAGCTAAAACATGGAAGCTGCATTTAGATGCATGCAATAAAACTGTCAAGATTTTAGAAGTCCTGTTAGATAAATCAGATGCTTTTTGTCTAAATGTGAATCAGTAAATCACATTTCCTTTTCAGGAAGCATTGGCAGTATTTCAAGATGTATTTAACTAATCTCACAATGTGGGTTTTTTTTTTCCTTGTTTAATCTTCTATGAAAAAGAGCTATTAGGAAATCAAAATATTATGGCTAAGCCTTGCTAATTGCTCTTAGGCACAGAAAGGTAAAACCTCTTTCACCTCACATGCGAAAAATATGAGAAATAGGAAGAATTTAGGAATATAACAGAACAGAAAATAAAAATAATCCATTGGATTATTGGAATCCATTGGAATCCATTCCCTTCATGCTGTTCAATAGCCCTCTGTATATATATAGGCTTAGTTCAGATCCCAGTAAATTTGGGGATAACTCCTTACCACACCAATGGTAGAACACATCTATTAAAACCTGCATAAATCTTTACACAAAACTTAAAGGAATAGAAGAGGAAAAGGCAGTAGAATTACTTGCTCTCCTGCCCATCCAGACTGGATGGAGGCACTGTTTGGTGCCTGCCCTCACTGAGCAGATCCTGCTTCTGCCTGCTGTGCTGGATGGATGGCTCTGCTCCAGCTGCAGGCACCAGGCAGGGTCCTCTCCTTGAAACCCTTGAGATAAATACTCAAGCCTAGCTGCTTCAGCACAGGCCTCCAGTGTTTCATGAAGTCAAGACTTCCACTTTCAGAATAGTTTAAGAAAAAAAACCTCAACTTTCCAACAAAGTCAAAACCCAGAAGTAGTCAAGCTTTGGAATGGGAAATTCTTATGCTTCCCAAATTTTGTCTAAAATACTAATTCCCTAGGAAAATGCCTGGTTTTGGTAAACTAACTCCAGAATTAACAGACACAGTCTGGTTGTAAGATTAATGCCAGATTTGTTTTTTTATAGAAATATTTTAAAGCAACCACAAAAATTCATCTGGAGATACCTAAAATCAGAGGGAAATCCAGTCCAGTGTCTTTCTTAGTAGTGATCATTACAGTGACCTCCTGCTGATCCAGTCCCACAGCTTTTCCAAGATAATTGCATGCCCAGAAGATATATATTTAGAACATGATTGTACTCATAATTTATGTGAACAAAATACAGAGTCCCTTGACCTTCTGTTACATTTATTCTGCAGTATATATTGCAGGGAAAAAAAACCCTTGGAATTCAGTAAATCATTAAAGTACATATATTCTGAGAATATAAATCTTTTAATGTTAATATGGTAGAAATTAGTCATTTCCTTGTGTAAAATGACAGGTAACAAACAGGGAAGAAAGGGTAGGTACAGACTGTTATGTATGAGAACTGACATCTTCATCTGTGCTGCAGCTACTGCATTTCATCTTTACAGAGTGCTGAGAAATCAAGAAGTTATATAACTTAGTGAAAAGCTGATAGGGCCAGTGACATTTTAAATCCCACTCTGTGAAAATCAATTGCAAGATGTGAAAAGAAAAAAAACTCTTCAGGAACCAAAATCTCCATCCTATAATATATCTGTATACATGTACACTTAGAAATAAAAAAGAGCAATAAAACTTTGAAGAAAAAGGGAGTGTGGGAGGGAAGTGGAAGAACAGGCAGAGCAGGGAAGGAACAGAATAATCACAGATAATTTCAAGATACTGTTATGAGGAAGCAAAAAAGACAATTTATTTTGATGGCATCCTTTTGATTCTGCTTATGCTAAATAGTAAATAGGTAACAGAGTAGCAATTTACAACATGGAACTTTATTGGAATAAGAAAGCCAAACAATCCTTGCATACATAAAAAAGCATATGCTTTTTTAACCTGGAAACACAAGAGTCTCACTTGGATCAGTCTTTACTTTTCTAAGGGAAAATGCCCCATCAAAGGATTTAAAGCTATCTGTAACTGGAAGCAGATTAGGAAAAGTCAACAGACCTAATTTATTTTCCAGTTGTCTCAGCAAGAAAAAACAAAAGGGACAATGATAGTGACTCAGGAACCATAAAAGAATCTCTACAATCCAGAAAAATTGATTTTTTAATATTCACAAAAATCACTCTGACTTTTTCTCCATTCAAACATGGGTCACCATGAAAAGAAAAGATCTGGTAATTCTCATTTGATTCATATACAAGTGAAATGAACTTTCAGAGAAGGAAAGCAAAAGAAGACATTTTCTGGATGAAAAGGAGTCCATTCAAAATACACCCAAGGCACATTAAAAGAGAATTCAATGAATGAGTGCCAAATTAGAATCTTGTTTCTGCTCATTCAGCAAGCAGCTACTGAATACGTCCACCAGATCAAGGTCTGCACATTTTTAGGCACAGAATTACACCTGGATCTAGTCCTGGCAGCAAAGGTGAGAGCTGCATAAGCTCATGGAGACAGAAGGCACCACTGCCCATAATCAGCACAGGAAAACCTTGCACTGAGGAGAATGCCAAGAGTTAAAACTCTTGCTTGATCATCAACACCAGCAAACTACAAGCATTTTGATGAGCTGGCCTGCTATAAAATCAAGGCTGACTCTTGAGCACAGCAAGCTGGCAAAACACAAACCTGCCCTCCCTGCACAATTCTTCCTACAGGAAACAAAGAGTCTATTTTACCACTAAACTTTGCGTGATAAGGACAGCTGCTAGCTGAACCTGGCATCTGCTAAACTTGCATTCACAAGAACACTTTTTCCTCCCAGAATTATATTTAGTATCTTTTAGAAACATAAAGAAATGTTCACTGCATTTTGTTCAACCATTTCAGGTTTTCTCCCCACTCAAACAGCAGCAGCAGAATTTTAATGACTGCAAAAATGCAGCAGGGCTGTAAGAGAATATTGTACTGTAGCAAATCACTGCTTCTGTAGGTTTCCTTCACTGTAACTCTGATCTCCTAAATCTGCTACAGCACTGGTACATATTTTTGTAAAATGCAGCTCCTAGCAGAGATTATTTAGGAAAAAAAAAGGGCTTGAGAACTTGTTAATCAAGTTCTATAGCTACAGTACCTAGGAAAAAGCCTAAGCAAAAGCTCAAAAACAGAATTCCCAAATAGTTCCCAGAGCCATCTGATATGATTTCTTTCCTTCTTTTTTTTTACCCCAAAAGCCTTTGCATTTTAAAGTGAACCCATACGTTCACTGTACCTTTCTGCCAAACTGCCTTCCATGCAGCAATTAAATGTATAATTGAGATCTTCAAGTCATTACAAAGCAAATTCAGTGTCTTTTGGAATGATTGCAGGGAATGAGATGACACAAATCAATTTTATGCCAAGACACACTTTGCATGCGTGCATTCAATATGTATCACACAACCCCTCATAAGCCTGAGGGGCTCCTTCTCCCACAAAGAACAATTCCAAGGTTTTCAGGGAAGGCATTTTCAAAGCTTTAAGATAAAATTCTCTGCTGTGAATGAGCTCATCAGTCAAATATTAAGATTTTAAATATTTTACTGGCAGTAGGTATTTGAGGCTAGATTTGTAAAAAGCCATGTTAGTCCAAAGAACATTTGTCTTTCTCCCCTCATTTTGTTCACTAGTCATTAGTGGAGCTAGATTGAATGTTTTTTGAGACTCATTCCCCCATTTGCATCTTAAGGCTTCTGAAAAGAGACTGACAGGAAGCACTTTATTGCCACCTTCTTGCAGTTGACATTCTTGTTTATTCATCAGAGCTTCAGTTCACCACTCACACAGATTACTTAGTCGCTCATCACTACTCAGAAAGAGTCATTGATAAAATTGTGTTTCACTGGGGGTGACAAAGCTAAAAATTCAAATTGCTGCTTCCAGGTCTTGTCAGAAACTCCAAAATTTCAGGAACAATAGCCCTACCTTTTACTGCCTTTTTCATTTTTTTCTGACACTAAATGTCTAAAAAGTTTCCACACAAAGACGATATTAACTTGCTACAGATTTTAACATCTCTGTATCTTCACATCCATACAAATGGCCCATGATTCAGGATGTGTAGGCTCAGCAGACAGTTAGTGTTTCATCCGGATGACCCAGTAAAATCACAGCAAGTCTCCTGTTTCCCATGCTTTGCTCTCTTCTGATTCCTCCTCATGGTCCCAGCAAGCAAATGCCACTACTCTGAAGATCACCCCCATCTTAACCTCCTAGTTTTTCTCTAATACTTCTCCATTCTTATTGCTCCACTACCTCCCTGATTTCAGGACTAAAGGAACACACACATAAGAAAAATGCAGATAAGAAAATTCATTGAACTGAGCTAAGCCACTTCAATAACTATTTTCATGTGGACTCCTCTCTGCAGAAGGTTTTTTTCCACTTTTTTTTTTTTTAAGAAGAAAAAATGGGTGGAGGAATATTATAAGCAATCAGATTTTGGAAAACTTCCAAGAGCAAAAATGCCAGGAAACTACTGCAGATGCAGTAACGTGTGCATTCCAATCAGGAATACAAATAGCAGCTCTAAATCTATTTAAACTAGCTGTACACAACACTGATAAGAAATCACTTCCATTTTGTTTCTTAGGCCTTTGTTTGAGCAGCAATTTGAAATGATCATGCCCTGACAGAGGCCTTCACTCAGGCAGACAGGGCTCTATCACAAAAGCTGTGGCCAAAAGACATAGGTCATCCCTGCCTTGTCTCTCAAGTTCTCTCCCTCTTGCTCTAGCAAACTGCTTTCCCACCCCAAAGGCCCATTCTGAGTGTTCCATGCTTTCTGCAGCCTCCTCCTGTCCTGTCCTGTCCTGTCCTCTCCTCTCCTCAGCCCCAAGGAGGCAAACACAGACACCTACCTGCAAGCAGCATCTTGTATGATCATGGCCTGTTTGTGGACTTTTTCGTTCCTGTTGTTTTTTTCCTCATAAATGACTTTAAAATAAAAGGCATCCCCTCTGTTAATGTTATAATGTGGATGTGTCTTTATAAACCAACTGGAATTGTTTTACCCATTGGCCTGCTTATGAAACAATGAGAGAGCCTTACACCAAAGCATGAAGTTGGAAGCACCCTTGTCAGGATGCTGCCAGCAGTCTTAAAGCAAAAAGCCTGCTTCAAAAACAGGGTCCTTTCATATACCATATACCAAAAAGTTGCTTTTAAATATTCCTAATCTCAGCAAAACAAGACCTGCAATAAGAACTGACAGTAGCATTCAAAAATCATTTCTCTATGGTGTTCCTCTAATACCAGGAATGCTTGGCAAAAGCAATTCATTTTCTAAGTGGTTTCCTCAGCAGCCACTTGCCGTGACACTGACGTCAGCCTTTCCCAGGTCAGGGCCTGTCTGTCGTAATGAGAGTTTATCTCTTGTCTCTCCAGAGCTGTTGGTGCCTTCACAACTGCTTCACTCAGGAGACTGCTTAATCAGTGCCATTTTTTTTTTAATGCAATTCAGCTCTGAAGTGAAAAAAGAGAAGGCTGAACATTTCCTTCTCCAGGTGCAAGTCTCTATTCTCTTGACTTGAGACTGCCAAAGAGGCCACATTATCACTGATAAAGACAACTCCATCAAAACTGTTAGGCTCATCAAGAAACCACATCAAGTATTTGTTTTTTTACCCCTAGGTACTCTGTGGAGAAGGAAAGCTTCTGCTTTTCCCTACCTCTCATCCCATCTCCTGTCCCCCCTACCAAATATACCAGGGACAGATGGAAATGAAAACCCTTGGAGGCAGTTACCTTCCCTCATCACAAGCCATCTCACTTCTACTTCAGTGACTCATCCAGGGCAATCACATAAATAGGAATTCTCCAGCTTTTCTGCAAGTCACATTTTATTTTTCATGCTCTTCATTTTCACCAGCAGTTGTTGAATGTACTAGCTAGTTCTTAGAGCCATCCTGACACTTGAGATGTGAGAATATAGCAAACCACAAAATTTTATCAGGGATAACAGGCTTGTGAAACCGCAGTTTTAAAGAAACTTTGCAAAAGGTTTCTGCCTAATAAACTCCATGAATCACACTGTGCATTTTTAGAGAACAAAAGAGTTTTAATCCTGTTGGAAATTGGGGAACTGCAATATGTTTTTTTTTTTTTTCTGATTACAGGGAGGATAGAAACACTGAAGGTCATCTCTGAAAGAAGGAATACATCCCTAATTTCCCAGAATAAAACCAGTATGAGATATAAACAACTTCTTGCATTGATACTAACTACAAATATGGCAGAGAAGCAAAGCAACACCAGGGCTGTTAGCAAGCATCTCTGAAGTTCAGAAAGAAGGGGGCTAAAAGTAACAATTGGAAACAGATGGGCAACTTATTCCCATTTAGTTGTCATTTACAGGAAGAGTGACTATAAAAGTAAGAACTGACTTAGTTATTTTCCCCATAAGATAATGTATCACTGGCAACACCTAAACCTGTTACATTTAACATCATGTAAGAGTGAGCCATCCTTGTGACAAGTGTCTTCTAAAACAAAGCTTCATAAAAAAAAAAAAAAAAAGGCATTTAAGTTTCTATTTGATTCCTGGCTCCTGTAATAAAATTAATGCTCCAAAGGCCATAATAGTGAAATATACAGTAAATCATAACACGGATTATTTTAATCATTTTGGCCTCTTAGTTGCATCTTGAAATAAAGGTTTCAGTTGGGAACATGCTGACTCCTAGTCTAAACTTTTGTTCTAGAAGTGGCATCTAAGGGACATATATTGTGTTTCAACACTTTTAAAAGGTTGAATGCAAATTTAGGAACTGATATCAGCAATGACCTTAGGTTTCACAATTTGCCTTTACCGAAACAGTGCTGATCATTAAGATCACCTTCAAAACAAACCAAATCACATTATGTAGCCCATGGTGTTAACATCTATGCTATTATAAAACATTACTAATTCAGTTTTGTTTTTCTGCAATGGTGTCTTTCTTCCTATTCTTTCAAGGAGAATACATGGACAGCCTTCTAACTGACACAGCCCGTGTCCATTGTTCTTCCTCACTTCCACCTTGTAAACTGTCAGATCAAATTTCTTCATCTTGAAATTTATGAAACAGAAGAATAACATTAGAAAGGCTCATTTCCTAAATCAAATGGTTAGCTAACATCCTTCTCTGTATTACATAAAGGACTTAAAAAGAACAGGTATCCAAATAAGAACAAGCTATTAAAAAAAAAAAAGAAAAAAAAAGAAGAAAATATTAGACCACTCATGCTACAATATTTTCAGTTTGTTATTTTCTAAGGAGCTCTGTGTACAGTACTGCTTGCACACCCAATCCTACATTGCATGGTATCCTCTCTAGCAGGAAGGTTCCACTGCAATTTATCTTGTTCCTTCATAATGTAAAAGATAAAGAGATGTATGAGCACTAAGGCACATGCCCATAAATGAGAGAATACAGTTGGGCAGAAACTAATGTGTAGAAATGTGGAGCAGAAGGATGTCCATTCTCTGTAAAATCTACTGATGAATGCACATGCACTAGAAAACTGACATGGCAATGACATCTCTCCAGTAATTTAGACAGTGCCTAAACTCAGCTTCCCACTTGAGAACTTACTGCATCACTGATCAGAATCCTCCCAGCTGAAAAGTTACAGGTTTACTTCTCCATACTTGCCCCTAATCCTCCACATCTCCATCAAGTGTGTGGAACACCTTTCTTTGAAACATGCAGCAAATCCAGATCTTCCAGCTTCAAGAACTTCTGTGCCAGGAATCTAGATAGCATTTTAAAGGCTAAGAAGCACAAATAAACCAAAAAGAGAAAAAAACTTTGTACTGTGATATTCATGGCATGGACGCTACAGTTAATTTTGTCTTAGCAACAGTTTTAGAATCAACCTTTTAGGAAAATAAGTGTGCATATGTACCTACACTGCTTTGGAAGGCAAAGCTTTATCAAGTGTATTAGCTCAGTTGGTATTTTCCAAATTCGGTAGATAAAAAGTGAAGTACCGTATTTCTGTCTCAATATTTACATTGATATGTTTCCTGTGCATTCAGGAGGAACATTTAGACTCAGAGCACTGAAAAAGTACAAGTTGTCCCCCTGTTCTGCTCTCTGCAGCACAAATCTTTCTCTTCAGCAGTTTTCTCAGCTTTGAAAGGCAATGCAATCAGATGCTGAGCAGTAAAATGGAATTACTATTTCAGGCCATGAATTGCACTTTTCCCATTTAGAGGAACATCCTGCTTTCAAAAGCACTGAACAGCCAAAAACACCTATTGAAATCAATGCTAGTTAGTGCTCAGAACCAAAGCTAAGTAATTTTTTTTTTCATTGAATGGAGTTTAATTTCAGTATCCAAAATGTTAATTCAGTATTAACCTCCAAACTTATGGATTTGAGTTTGGTTTTGTTCACAGAGTAAATGCCTTTGCTTCCATCTTTATAGACAGTTGCTAACACATCCACCTGTGAGTAGAAAATCAATAATGAACTGAAAATCAGTAACAAGCCAGTCAGAACACAGGAGGGCTACTGTGCCAAACCTCCCTGCTCTGAACATTTATAACATCTTCCACTGCTGTTCATCTTCCGTGGTCATATTGACCATCAAATACAAGCAGAAAAAACTAAAGACAAAACAGAAGCCACCAGTCATGCAAGGTGTAGGCAGCTAACTGGGACACAGAGCAGTTCTGGAAAGTGACACCCACCATTACAAAACCCACTGTTTTTCCTCTGACTGAGGCCTAGTCGCTGATATGACCAATCTGGGGTTTCACCATAAATCTAGGACATTAAATAAGGATCCATTGACATGGAATGTGTGGCCTGTCTAATTAAGACAAATTGAACTGAGTCCAGGATGCAGAGATAGAGGCTGGTAATGTGGTACATGGACACACAGGTCCTGAGCCTTCCTTGGAAGACCATGTCTCTCCTCGCTCCCCAACAAACCATACTTGAAACAAAGCTGGGTTGTGACAGGTCAATTTAATAGTAAATCACCAGTCCTGAGAAGCTCCCACCATCTCTGCACAGCCATTTTCACAACACTTCTATTTCCTGCCACTGTTCTTTAACCTTCTCTCTTCTCATGTTTATAGCTTTGTATTTGACCCACAGCTTCCCAAAATGCCACCAGCTCCTCAGAGTGTCCTCTAAAGCTTCATGTCATGGAAACCACCCACAGCTGAATGATATCACAGCATACATAGGCCTCGAGCCTGTCCACTCAATGGACACAGAGAGGAAGAATCTACAGTGTAATCCAAGCTGATCCCTTCATCAGAGATGTATTTCATTGCCAGTGCTCATTGCTTCTCCTCAACTACCCCCCTTTGTCAATTGGAAGTGGTGTCTGTGTACAGCGGAGGAACTGTCATCTGTACCCCCACCTCCAGCTCTGCAGAACACCCATCTCAGGAAGAGCAAGCAGGAATCAGCCAAAAAGGGAACAGGTATGACAGTATGGAGGAGAATTCAAGTAGTATGAAATTTCTGGAATTTCCACTTCTGCTCCTAAGGAAAGACAGGAGTGATACCCTGCTAACACTGCATCCTCAAAAGCCTCTGGGAAGAGAGTAAATACTGTGCAGCTCCTCTGGCCAGTAGATTTGGTCTTTCAATCCTTTGAAAGGAGAGGGATACCACAAAAGTATTTCTTTTACCTATGATGGTGGATATACATCTTTTATCTATAGTTTTTCTCTTTGCATGTTCAGTAGACGTGCATCTTCTTTCAGGACAGATATCCTAGATTAGGAAAGCTTGACTGGCAGTGGGTAAGGCCTAAGTATACATTGTGACATGCCTCTGCTGATATATTTTCCAAACCCTTAGAGCAAAGGAAAAATGCAAGATTGAAAACAAAGCATCACTATTTTTAAAATCAAAATTTTATTTTTTTCTAAAGATTATGGTAAAATAATTAGTCCTAAGCTTCAACAGTGATCTCCCATCTTAAATAAGCTCTTTAAGAAACCCTGACTTGCAGCAACAAAGATAGGAGCTAGGAAAATCCTAGGAGCTAGAAACTAATGTCCTGATGTGGCAAAAAAAAAAAACCCAGAAGTGTGCTTGTGAACTCACTAGGGGCTCCTTTGGTGCAAGTAAAGGATGACTGCATGAAGACCAGTGTCACTCAGCTCAGGACATGATCCATTTTGACACAACCTACATTAGGGCCAAATTCTTCTATCAGTGTAAGAAGAAGCAGAACCATTTTCCTGATGCAACACTGCACTCCTGAGGCTGGAACTGAGGCTTGCATTTCTGTAGGCACACAAAAAAGCAGCAGGTGCCAGTAGAGATTGTGGCAATTTTCCCTGCTGCCATGACCTGCTCTGATCAAGGTTGGACTCTACAGCCAGACAGAAATATTCATTGCAACTTCACTTCTCCATTCTGCCAGGAATATGAGACTGATACATAACTGTGGGAAAATTCATGGTCTTCAAGATTTTAAGCCCCATCTAAGCCCTGGTTAATATCCCTTTATTTATTCACCATATTGCTTGGAGAGAATGCAAATGAGAATCAGGCTCATTTGTGGTACCTGGTAGAGCTATAAAGCTTGGCCACAGGTAAGAATGAAAAATTAAAGTTTTGTCACTCTGTCATCAAATCTTGCTGAAAGAACTGTCTGTAACTCCAAATATAGGCTGTTCATAAATCTTCCACAGCAGAGAAGGAAACTAAGACAAGTAATAATACATCTGCCTTTGAAAACCAAGGGATAGAATTAAATAATGGCAGAGTAAAAATCTGAATAACTAGGGTCTTTTATTATTTAATTTATTATTTTATTTTATTATTTAATTTATTCACCACCTTGTATTATGTGGAGGGCGATATGACCGTTCTATGGTAACTCCGTGTATATTGCATCCCTAAATATTTGGAAGAACTCTAAAAGATTTTACAAGTCTATATTTAAACCTAATATTTGCATAGTAAGGACACATCCTTCTGCAATGGGCAAACTTCAGTTTTCCTTTAGGCTGACTGCTCTGCTCTGCCCTCCCGTGCACTCTACCAGGTCAGGGAGTTGATTATCTGATGGGTACTGTGAATTCTCAGAACAGTTACTGCTTTACACCAAGGGAACATTAGACTTCCATACTCCATTGCAAGCACAAGCAGAAGCAATGTGCACTTGCATGTAAGGTTAAGTGAAATTAATCCTTTCTATCTTATATTTTTAATTGGATATTCAACCATTTTTTTTCAGTGTTTCTTCACTGATATTTTCAATGTTTCTTCTCTTGATATTTTGCACAAGATTTAAGTGATCACAAATACTGTACTGGTCCTCATCCTTTTGGCACCCATACATTATCACTTTCTTTTGTCTCTATTTTATTTATCCTACATACCCTATGTCTTATTTCTTCATAACTTTTGTCTTTGTTCTCCACTTTATTGTATTATTTTTCTTTCCATTTTCCTTTCTCAGTAGACCGCCGAAAAAAGTTTGCAAGTACTTCAGTTTTACAATGTCCTAACACTGTTTTAGGGATGCTTTAGAGAAAGTCTCAACTGATGAAATTTTTTGTGAACCTCTGTTCTCTCTGAAGGAACGTTTCTATGCCCTGTCATCATAATGTTGCATAACCAGCAGTCAGAGAGCATCATGTGGGCATGGATGAATTCTGCCTGCATTGGCTGCATGGAGGGCTCAGGCTGACGTTACAGGACTTGTCACATGTCTTTTCGCTGTGACAATCTAGAAGAATCTTGCAGGAATGCACTTTCCCAGAGAAATGGGGTATCAATAACACAGAACAGAGCAGTCAGAACAGAAACAGTTAAAAAAATATTTGGAGAGGGCCCAGAGAAAAAAAAGGGCTAGAATTTATAGTATATGTAGACAAAGGTGTTTTTCTTCTCATTCTGTTGCATTACTATGGCAAAGCCCTTCTTCTCATGGCATGTTTTGACAGCTTGCCTCCCAATTTTCCCCATTCCAAACGAACCAGTAACACAAAGTATAACTGGACCTGGCAGCCTGTTAGCGTGGCACCCAAGCAGAAACTTAAAATGTCAGCTGTATTCAGGAGTGGAGGGAGAAGGGGCTCTTCACAGAAACATCTCTGTTGGAAAAGATTTAAGAAAACACAACAGAAGAGCAATGAATGTCTTTATCTACAGTCTAATTGGCTTAATTACACTACTGTAGGGCTGCTTTATTCTGCCACATCTTCATGTCTTTTAAATACCTCCAGGGATGGTGACTCCATTTCTTCCCTGGGCAGCCTCCACCAATGGTTGACAGCTTTTTCAATAAAAAAAAATTCCTAATATGCAATCTAAAACTCCCCTGGTAAAGCTTGAGGCTCATCTTACCACTCATGTCTTGGGAGAAGGTACCAACACCCACCTGGCCACAAGCTCACCTCAGGGAGATGAAGACATCAATAAGGTCCCCCCCAAGCCTTCTTTCCCCCAGTCTAAACAACCCCAGCTCCCTCAGCTGCTCCTCCTCAGACTTGTGCTCCAGATCCTTTCTCCAGCTCCCTTGCCCTTCTCTGGACATGCTCCAGCACTTCCATGTCTTCTTTTTGAAGCAAGTGACCAAATACTGAACACAGCACTCAAGGTGTGGCCTCATCAATGCCCAGCACAGAGGGACAATCCCTGCCCTGCTCCTGCTGGCCACCCTATTCCTGATACAGGCCAGGTGTCATTGGCCTTCCCAGCCCCCTGGGCACACAGTGGCTCATGTTCAACCCCTGTTGCCCAGCCCTCCCCAATGAATTGATGAATAACTGTACTGACAGTTTGCCACTAGAGAGACAGAAAATTATTGGAAAAACCTCAATTTCTTATTATTTAGAAGTTAACAACAGATACTTCCCATTTTCTTAAACAGTAACAAGTGTGAGTTTTGCGTTTGATAGATTTTTTGCATTATTTTCATCAGTTCTAATGAAAACACAACAAATACTGCAGTAAAGTGATTAGTCTAGGAGAAAACATCCTATTTTAGCAAAAGCCACAGTAATTTTGACTTCTGTGAAAACTGTCCTATGGCTCCTTTCCCTCTCTTAAGGAACTCTGAGAACTCTTAACATTTTAAAGGCCATAAATACTGAATATATATATATATATACCTTCCTGAATCTAATACGAAGTAAACAAGTGGACTGCATTAAAATACAATCTATTTTCTATTTCCAAACAGCCACGCAAAGAAGACTCCATTCCAGCAATTCATAATAAAGGCAACACACAAGGGGGCATATTCTCAAATCTGAGCAAAGCTCTTCATCTTCTGTCTCTTTTTTAAAGATACTGGATAGAAAAAATGAGAATCTTAATTCCACCAGTTTGTATTAACTCTCTAGCATTCATATCTTGAGAGTTAAATTCAAATAGTCCTCTCAATAAAAATGTCCAAGAAACAGACCTATTGTGATATTTTTGCATTTCAAGATTTAGTTGATTTTGCACCAACAGCTTTTCCCATTCTCTACAACACATCTGGGTTCTTCCAGAAGCTACCATACCAGCTTAACAGTAACTTGAAACATACAGCTACTGTGAGAAGAAAATAAGTGTAATATCTTGGTTTCCTTGTTATTTCATTCCTGGGAATCCAGCAAATGGCAATATTCCATACTAGAGACTATTTATTCTGAAAAATTCTTTCCTGCTTTCTGTAATTCTTAAGTTTTTTTCTGTGGTGTTTAGACTGGATCCTATGGGCTGACAAGTATCTGCTAGGATGAGCAAGAGAGGCTGAAGGAACCCTAAGTTTAATGCACGTCTCAAGGAGAAATTCATAATTGCAAAATAACATCCCTCCTTCAAAATCCTTTCAGATTTCTTGTCACAATTCACATACCATTAGACAGGTCTAACTGTGAGCAGGGATCAAATTTAGACCCAAACTTTAAATAAATTTGGTGCAAGTGAAAAATGGCTACCTCCACAGAAACTGTTGGCAATTAAAGGTGACAAATTATTGCTGCAGAAAGAAGTAGCTTGAGGTCAAAATCTTATCACTGTAGAAAATAATAATCATAGTTTTGCTTTTCAACAGAAAAAAGTGGCTCATATCTATACCTACTCCTTGTCAAGACAGAAGTTACATTAAAAAAAAAAAAAAAGTCATGCAATGCCAGCACAAATCTTGTAATTCTGTGACAATCAGGTCAGGTATTTCCCTTTTCAGCCAGTGTCACTATTTCCTTTATTTTAAGAGCAAAAGAGAACAAGTTGATTTCAAGTGGACCATCACTGCAAACACAGGATTTTAGGTGTCTCTTTTCCCCTGAATGTCTGAAATATAAGCTACAGTGGGTCACATGCTGGTATGTTACATCAGTAAATTATTTTGATTATGTTTAACATACTTGGAAACAGGAAAAATATTTATCAAGGAAATGTATCTTAATTGCAGACATTACAGTTTCTAGAAGGTGTAAGGAAGATCAGTGTGGAAAAATCAAATGATGATTGACTTTTTGTAATGGCAGACAGTAACAAATGCTGGGAAAATGTGTGAAGAACTTAAAAGGTGTAGATTGCTGTGGTGGTTGCTCCCACCTGGCAGCCAAGCAACCACCTAGCTGTTCACTCTCTCCATCTCCAATGGGACATGAGAGAAAATAGGAATAATGAGAATGAGAAAACCTATGGGTAAAAATAAAGACAAGGAAATCACTAACCAAGTACTGCTGCAGGCAAAACAGCCTCACTTAAGGGACATTTTATTTACTGTCATTAAGTATAAATATTTAATTAATGATTCATATATTGAAAAAGAAACAAAAGGAAAAAAACCCTTCTCTCTCTTCTCTGCCACATCCTTGTTCCAGATCACTTTCCTAGTCCTTTCCTGGTATCCACTCATTATGTTACCCCTGTGGGCTGTATTCAGTTCCCTGGGTGATGGCCAGAGGATGAAGGGTCAGACCACAGCAGTTTATCTCAGTCACTCTCTTTTTTCCACTCTTCTCTTCCACCCCTCCTTCCTTCTCACTTATTCCTTCTGCTCCAGCATGGGCCTTCCATGGGCCATGGTCCCTTTGGGAGAGCAGCTGCTCCAGCATGGGCTCATCAAAGTGCCACAGCTCCTCTGCTGTGGAGCACCTCCTTCTGCTCTGGCCGCGTTTTCTCCGTCTTCCTTCTCTCCGTACCAGCGCCCTTTTTCCAGGCTGATTCCACAGAGGTGCCCAGGGTGCCTGATGGGCTCAGCTGAGGCCTGGGGTAGCTCCCATCAGGGCTGGCTGGGATCTGCTGTGCTGAGCACAGGGCAGCCCCAGCCTCTCCTCACAGAGCCCACCCCAAAAACCCCCTCTGGCAAAACCTTGGCAGGGACACCAAATACAAATACTAAGTGTGAGAAACAGACCAAACATTTAAAGTATTTGGAAAAAGGTTTTTATAAATAGAAAGCATGGGGGGTAGTTTTAAAATACATGCTGCATTCTAAACAATGTAAAATACTTACCTTGGCAAAAACAACGAAATGGAAAGAACTTATTATAAATAACAAAAATACTTACATGAGAAAATTAAGTAGATCTTCAATATTTTATTAATTTGCAACCAATTGCTTGGAGTAGTGGAATAGTGATTTTCTCTGAAAGGATCAATGAATCTGGAATTGCTTATGGTATTGATATCTAACATAAGAAGGATCAGATTTTTCTCTGAAAATAAGGTTTTTCTAAATTTTTTTTTAACTTTTAGATTTATGCTGATAAAATATGTTACTTTTTTATTCTATCATTAAAACATTCCTATAAAGTTCTATTTCTTAGCTTTATCTTAACACTTTGTATAATACATATTAATGGCAGAGAAGAACTCTAGACAAATAAAGTTGATGGCTTTGGCCATCTGTTTCTCAAGATCTCATTAGGAAAATTGTAAAGTTTGAGAAACTTCTTGTAAAACAAATAGTTTTTGCAGTCAGGTCTTCTTTTCCCCCATCCGTATTCCAATTTCATCTTGCAGCTTATAGCTTCAGCTAGAAGAGTAGGGAAAAGACTCACAAAGCTGCAGGTACCTAAGTCTGCACTTCCTGGGGTGGATTGGCCACAGACCACTAGGCTCCACAGGGTACTTCTTTCAGAAGTTTATTTCACTGGCTTCTTGTGGAGTTCAAAGCCCATCTGAGCTCCTGCTGCACACATTTATATACATGATTTGGTGGTGTATTGGAGAAGATCAAGGGATTTTGAAATTCTTCTTGATATTCATTGAAAGTAAAACAAAGAATAGTTGTGGGACACTTTTACTGCAACAGCCTAATCTTCCAGTAAATCTGACAGTCAGGCTGTACTCTGACAGTATTTGATGTGAGTTACCAAAGGCATGAAAGCAACTGTGACAACACTTCAGAGTGCTGCCTGAAAACAGCAATGGAAATATTCAGGTATTGAACTAGAGCTGGCAATAAAGCAGACTCCAGAGGATTTCCATCGTTGGGTGATTTACATTCTTATGAACTTCCAAATAGTTTCTCCCACCAAAACAAAGTGTTAAGAGCATATCTGCTCCTTAACTTTCCCATACACAACTAAATCTAACAATCTCAAGCCAAAACTACTGCAGAACATAAATTTGGAACAAATTTTGGCTATTAATCAGAATGCTTTTAGATGCAGTGAATATCTACACCCAAAATGTGCTTCAAGAGTGCACAACATTCAACGCAGTTTCCCAAAGGCCGGAGCACCCCAGAGCAGCTGCAGGAGAGGAAGCAGAGGTAGAGTCAGATCTACCACCACCTGGCATATCCAACCAGACAACTCAGGCAAGGCCTTCCAAGAGCTTTGAAGCTAACAGAGAGGTTCAAGGTCTGCTCAGAGATGTGCTGGCAGACACATACCGAGGACATGCTGGCAGGCTACAACACACATGACAACATGTTCTTGGTTCTTTGTTATTCAGGGGCTCTAGCTTGGCCTGGCTTGGCCAATAAAAAGGTACCAAACAATCAGAAAAATCCCTGCAGCACAGCTGGACTGAGCAGTATGTTTAACAACGAGAACCTAATTTCTCACCCTGTTCAGCAATAGGTTTCCTCACCTATTGTCAGTGACTTTAAAATTGAAGAGCAGCTGATATGAATACACACCATACAAGAAAAGTTACCACTTCAAGAACAACTGGCATCAATGTTTCTTCTAGACAAAAGAATGACACCATGCAAGTACCACAGTACTGACCACCCTCAGCTGCAGTGATGCAAACACAGCGACAAACACGTGTCCAGAGAGCTGAGTGATACACTACATCAGCCAGGATCAGGCAGATTTGCAAAATTCCAGCTTCTTTCCATCAGTAACACCATCCTCCTTACCTTTTCTCTGCCAGGAGATCAGCTCTACCACAAGTCCCAGCTGGGAGTGCAGCAAAGTCACCAGCTCCTTCCTAAGAGCCACATCAAACAATGAGCTCAATCCAGCTCTCCTTACTCAAGGAATGCACAACTTTGTTACAACTGTTTTACAGGTATGTGTGCTGCAAACACCAGAGAACATAAAATGCATCTGGAGCACACACTTACGCAAACCTGGCTTTGCTGACGTAGAGGATGACACCATAAATCTAAAAACATTTTCAGCTTCCCTTTGAAGAGAGATTTCCTTTCTTGGCTAGCACTATTTATTCAGTGCAGAAGAGTCACTGGGTTTAAAAACAGGATGACTCATACTTGTTTAGATGTTTATAAGTTATGTGCAGTTACGGAAGATGTTTGGAAAAAATGTCAGGAAGGTTTAAGGACTGTTCTTTGAAGGTGGGGTGAAGTGATAGCTAATGTATTCATTTCTGAGAGCAGCTGGTTGAGCACTAAAATCAAAGTGACTTGGCTTTTTCCTTCATCACTTTATCAATGTACAACTCAAGATAACAAAGATCTTTTAAATATAAAAGTGAGAGTTTTATAACAGTGTGTAGTGTTTAAACACATAAAAAACATGATATAGATTGTCTCGATGTTACAGCCTCAAAAATGGCACCTCAGCACTGACATTTTATGGCAAAAACATACAACTATGGCTGAGAGAACTGTAGGGTTGATGTAATAATGCTCAAATAACCCAAAAGAGGGTTGTTTCTTACTCCTGTCTGTATAATTAGAGTAGCACAATTTATCTACTGCACACAGTGGTAAATATTATGAAATTATAATTATTATTATTATTATTAAATTATTATCACTAATGGCTTTGGTTTCTCTATTTAACTTGCTTGGATACCAAGGGCAGAAGAAGAAAGTTGTGTCATACCATCCACTACCAGCCACTCTTGAACTCTGCTGCTCTGTACTCATGACAGTCCCAACAACCCACAGAAGGTAAGACAGAGAAATAAGATTTTATGCCATGTGGAAGTGTTTGTTCTTTTTACTCAGGGTAAAAAGGTAGGGTGTCACTGACTCCTACTCCACATCATTTCCTATCCCCTAGAAAAGTAGACAAAACAAAGCAAATGCACAGCACACTCCAGGCTAAATCTCCTCTTTCCTACCCTTCATAAAAGATAAGTAAAGACAAATTAATCAGAGAATAATTAGTTACAATTTGCACAGTTTTGTCACCATAAGTAAAGGAAATTTTTCTCAAGATTAAAGGGACTGGAAAGCACTATGCAAAACCTTTCTTGACTTTTTCTTCTCAGGGGAATTTTTGCAAGGCTTTCTTCCAGTACTTCATGCAAGGATCTGATTATATATTTTAATTTACTTTCTCTGTAATTAGTCTAAAAAGCTGGGTCATATGAATATTTAAGCTACCTTAATTTGAGCAAATCTTCTACAGGGATACACATTATATGAGTTAGAATTTGGGACACTGAACTCAGTATGCCCACTGGTTTAAGAAGCATTAAACAGCCTTGGAGGATGGGCAACTGCAAATGAGATTCTGATTCTCTCCACTCCAAAGAAACCAAGAATTCATGCATTTGCCTAAATTTACAGGTCTATAGAGCAAGTTCTCAGAATAGCAATCTATGTCATGCAAAAGGATATGGTCAAATTTTCACCTATCAAGCAGAAGCAATGATTTAAAGGAGTTGTACCTCTGTTGCTGAGATGTGATAATTCACCACAGTGCTCTCATAAACTGTGTTAAATTAATCTTCCTTTCTACTGAGCAGATCACAAACACTCATAACTGTCAGAAGAGGGGATGTTTTGAACAACTTTGTCTCATAAGGAAACAATTTTCTAAGAGCAAGGCTTCCTGGCTGGATCCCAGCCTATCTGGTTGTCACATGTTGCCCACTGTACAAAGAGCTGAGTACCTCCTTTCACTTGCCCTTGGGTCCTCTGCCCTATGAGCAAAGCAAAACTTTGCCAGATTGATTGGTTTTCCTAAACACCAACCAGCAGTGAAGGCAGCAGAGGCATGTACTCCCACAACACTGACCATATTTAGGATTGAGGGTTAAGAATTTTCTCTAATTCACTGTCTTGGAGAATTACACACAGAAATTACTTAGCCTTGCTCTGAATTCCAGATACACCAAAGAGCTGCACACCAAGCAATAGATCTACCTTTTAAAACAACTTGTGATGGCAGTGTTTGCTCGTTGCATACCACAGTCAGGAGTCAGAACTTCCTCAGAGGTTTTACATTTCTTTTTTTTTCTCAAGAGTTACTAAAGGAAGATAAGTGCTGTTAAAATTCTAAAAGTTTACAATCTTCTGTTACTGTGTTTGAGCATGAGATGACTATATTACTGACAATTTCATTAAATATTTTCCTTTATGATCCTGACCTCAAATATTGGCGGTATATTTTTCCTTGATCACATTATGATGTCATCATGTAAATAGTAGAACATGCTAACTGTTTCATTGCACTTCTTGTTCTTCTTTAATAAACTGCATTAGTCTAACACTGTATTAATGCACCATTTGGTTTGGTATTTTAAAATTTTAATCTTTAAAAGATGATCAAAACCACATGTTCAAAAATGCTGCAAACCTAGAATCCAACAGAAAATCTTTTTACCCCAAAATTTCTCAACCTAACATTCTTTCAAATGGAACTGTTTATTCCACAAGTCTATTGACATCTGAAATCAAGGAATTTCAAATTAATTGTCCATTCTAATAAATGGACACCGGTCTGTCAGTACTATTGACAACTGTCAAAAGTAAAGGATTTGTATATGCTTAACTGAGCTTAAGTCAGATGACAGCTGACTGAAGAAAACAGTCTTAGAAAGATAAAAACAAAAAAAAAACATCCTCAATTAATAGAGATCATGAAAAAGAAATCTATGGATATGCCAAGAGAGAGCTGAGCACTCCTCCCCTTTTGTTTCAACACAACCTTCAAATTTTTCAGGATCACAAGATGTTTCCTTCCTACCCGCTCCGTCCAGACACTCAGGTAACTCTTACTTATAGCTCCTTCAGAAAACAAGTTTACCACAATCTTTCTTGCACAGAGCTGGAAGTTCATACTGTGTTTTGCTTGCTGAGGCACTTCTTCAGCCTGTGCAAAGCACAGACATGCAGATCAGTTTGCATATCTCTCTGTCTCTTTTCACAGACTGTCTCACACGAACATGTTCCTCACCATCTCAAGGCTATGCTGGCTATAAAAAGAGTTGTGAGGCACTAGCAGCAGACAGCCAGTCCTGCAGCACATTCTGGCAACCATGAAGCAGATGTGGCTTCAGAAAATATGTGCCTGCTTTAGATCCTGAGCTTTGGGGAGCTTTGTATCTCAGAGAGCACATGGAATAAGAATTAATTAATTTCTCATTAAAAGTTTTAATGACAAAATAGATTGTGCTCACTCTCCTAATACAGTTGGGAATTTATCCTTGTCTCCAGCCTGTAGTTTCCCTTCTGGTGATGTTTTGTGCTTGTTTCAAACAGTGAAGTGTTTGCTAAAGTCAGCTTTGTCCAGAAGGATAAATCTAGAACAATAAAATAGATGTCCAACTCCTAAATAACTATTTCATCTGCTTTGTTTCACCTTCTGCTTGGCTGGCAGTTGAGCTCACACAGTCTATTTTCCAGTTACTAGGTGGGGCTCAGGCTTTGGACAGTTTTACTGTTCTTGTAATGTGTTATTTAAACACTTCATAACAATGGTGCAAAGAAACAAAGAAATAAGTGGACACAGAGTGGGAAGTGAAATCCTTTGCGTGTGCCACTGATCCTGGATGACAGAGCCAGGCCAGGATGATGGAGGACACAGGAACAGCAACCACTGTACAGGATTTGGGTCTTCCCTTTCAGCACAATGCTTGCAGTTCAGTTTTCAAGTTCACTCTTTTGCTGTGCTGCCTCTGTACAGGCTGTTTACAAAGACACTGAGCCTTAACATTTCATGTTTAAGGTGCACTGTGACCCCCTTGAGAGACATGTTTAGATTTTTTCATGACAAATGCAGAGGTTTGGGATTAGTATAAAAACCTACCTCTGTTTTATAAAGGCACTTGAAACTCTCTTTGTGCATAAGCAAGGTATGCAGACAAAACACAGCAGAATTTTGCAACATTTTGTTTGCTGGGCACTAACATATGGACTCCTACACTCAAAGTAATCAATCTCTCACTATAAATTAGGCAAAATATGGGGGGGGAAAGATACAGCTTTATCTGATTCTAGCTTTTAATCTTTTCTTTTTACAGTTAAATTCATTAATTAAATGTAAATAAAATAAAGAAAAGCATGGAAGACAGTCATGAAAATTTTCATAGTCTACTACCACAAAACTTCTACAAATGTAAATTTTCACCACACCAGTAAGAACTGAGAATGAATATTTGTGTCAAAAACTTCTTTTACTCTAGTAATCTGAATGTGTATGAGCAAAAGTAATACAGAAGCTATTCAGATTTATAAACTAAGCAAAATACTACAAAAATATCATTACATATAATATGCATACAGACTTTAAAGCACTAAAGAAGACATCACCTAAATACTTCTGAGCTTTTATCTCCTCCAGGAACTGATCCAAAACCTGCTGACATTCAGCTCTGTCGAGCAGAGTTGATTTTAAGTGGCTGACCCAGGGAACTGCTTGGGTTAGACACACTCTGACATGTCACTGTAGGATACAGCACAAATGATGTGGAGCAGTTCTTTTCAAGGTAGAAGAAAAACTGTTTATTAAAAAATCTGACTCCATTTTTATATCTTCCTGAAATGCCAGTGTCATTGGAGGGTGACAGTGCCACCTCCTCAATGTCACTGGGCAAGCCAACAGTCCATCAGGTTGCTCGTCCCTCATAAAAGAATGAAAACAATAAGTTATTTACATAAAGTGTGTGAGAAAGTTCTGTACAAAAAATGTAAACATCAGAAGGTTTGAGAAAACTTGAAAAAATCAGGGTGACACTGACACACCAAGGAAAATGCCTCACTGGAAATGAAAAGATCAAGAGCCATCTCACTTTTCTCTTGACTCTCTTCAGTAGTTGTACAACCAATACCTTTGACAGTTCTGTTCTAGAAATAATGGTATTTTTAAAATATCTCTTCAGACCTAGCATTTTTCTGTAATTCTAAAAAAGCTCTAATCAAAAACAAGAAAAAAAATGTAAATCAGAGGATATATCAGTTTAAAACAGCAATATTTTCAGTACCTCAAAAGAAAAGCAAAAATATGCCATGAAAACAATCCTTCAGAAGCTCACTATGCTATTTTACATCTTAATAGACTTTTCAGGACCAGCACTTTTCCTTCTCTCCACAGTAAATCAGAGACTAACTGGCCCTAGTAACTTTATAAAAAGCAATTTCTTCAATTCCCATGATATCTGGCACATGGTGAGCATGGGTAATTTCAAACACTTACAAGAGCACATTACACCTGCTTTACTGTTCTCTACTTTCTCTGCAGGATATAATTTTCAAAGAAAACATACTAAAATGTTTAGGAAACAAGATGCTGAACAAAAGTAACTTATAGCATTATGAAACTACATAATAATTATCAATCCTGATGTAAAAGATATTACAGACAGCTACTGCAAATCTCCTTGAAATGATATCAAATCATTCTAAAAGATTGATTCCTTATTTGATTGCAAAATAAACACAAAACAACTACAGCTAAAAGCACTTGCATAACCCACATATACCCCCAGTTCCTGAATACCAAGAATCCTGATTTTCATGCAAGTTTCATAACAGCACAGTTATACACCTTACTGACTGTGAGAGAAAGGGGCATATGCACTTTACACAGTTCACTTGCAAAATGTTTAAATACATTGACATCTTCAACAGATTTGGTCTTTCCAAGCATTAATGTTGAATAGCATTGTTATTGGCAGTTTGTCATTCTACACATCCAACAGCATGCAAATAGGCATTAGCTCCTACATTTCTATCTTTAAACAAATATGTGCAGCTGAGCAGCCAAAACTCCAACAGCAGATTCCTGTCTTATCCACCAGGAAGTCACTGTAAATCATGGTGTCAAAGAGACCAAGCAGCAATCCTGTGTTCCACACCTCAATCAAGGCACAGGCTCATCAATATTGCATGGACCCTCCTAGTTCCATGCAGAGCCTTAGAAAGGCACCCAGACACTGCTCAGCTAAGCAGGTATGTTTGCAATAGCAGAACAAGTGGGAATTTGTTTTGCTTGTTTTTTTTTTGGGGGGGGATTGGTTTTTTTTTTTTTTTTTTTGTGTGGGGGGTTTTTTTTTTTTTTTTTTTTGGTTTTTTTTTTTTTTTTTTTTTTTTTTTGGGGGGGGGGGGNTTGGTTTGGTTTGGTTTTGTTTGTTTGTTGGTTTGGTTTGGTTTGAGGTTTTTTTCTGTTTAAATATTGTTTCACTTTCCATTAAATACCCAGCATAACTGTGATGGTACAGGAACTGTAACACCATCCTAAGAAACTTTTTCTCTTCATCAATCCTATTCCCAGGAGCAGCCAAAAACTGGATCTTACAGAGAGAACATAAGGAAAATGGTAAACATACTATTCCTCTGTATTTATCCTGCTGAAAACAGGTAGCTTAAGAACTTGCTGAATAGTTCAAAGAGATTGTATCTGGACCACTGTGTTTGATCCTTTTTCCAAACTACTTAATGTTTTTTGTCCCTCCAGGAACCTGTGGCAATTTACTTCAGTCTGAGTGAAAAATAAATTTGTCTGTGTCTAGTACCCCATTCCTGGGCCTGGGAATATGTTCAGCAGAAACAACACCATTTTCTAAGACAAACACCACAATATGTCAGTGTACTGATCACACACACACACACACCCC
>WBNO01031308.1:61853-102627 GCA_013400575.1 Peucedramus taeniatus | reverse complement strand
ATATAGTATATATAATATATTTATATTATAAATAATAATAATGAGTTATACAATTGTATAATTGTATAATCTGTCTTGTTAGGATAATGGCTTCAGATTGTGTTAGAGGCAGAAATGTTGCTGGGGACACTGGTGCAGAATGAATATGTTTATATTTTGTGTATGCTTGGAGAAATAGCTGAAAAAAGAGTGATGAATAACAAACCAGCTACTCAAGTCAGCCTCTCTAGATGTATCCAACTAAGTTTAAAAATGCAGCGTGGAAAAAAAAGTTAAACACCAAATACACTTTCCAAGTGAGTCTCTCTGGTATATCTGGCTTTTTTGCATACACTAAATCATTTGGGGTTTGTTAGGCAGTATTATTTTTACTAAAATGATACTTTGCATTCCACAGCTTCCCATTTCCTGTAAAGGAAAACAGTCTTAAAACACATGGCTAAGCCACAGGAAGACAGGAACAAGCTAATGCATAGATTGGCTCCACCTGTATAAGCCAGAATTAAGGAAGAAAAAAAAAAAAAAAAAAACCAAAAAAAAGGAAAAAAAAAAAAAAAAAACACAGCAAACAAATGAAAAGTTACAAAGGTGAAATTAAATCAGACAGCCTACCTTCTTAAACTTTGCAATTGTATTCAATTCCAAGTATCGAGAAGCACAGGACAATACACTGTATGCTTTTGAGCTCACACCTTACTAGAGGCAGCCTTTTATTCCTTCCACAGGCTTTCTGACTCTGACATAACTTCTCCCAGCAAAGTGGTGGCTCTCACAAGGGTGCAAGACTGAGGGAAGCTGCTAATTGCAGGTTACCAGGCAGCTGCTCTAGGGAAGCAATGTGCAGGGATATAAAACTGACCTTGGCTGGGCAGCTTTGAATAAGCACTACAAGTGACCTTGCTTCACCCCAGTTTTCACAATAAGGTTTTACCTCTTCTCCTGCTGACACACATTTGTTAGCTCCTCCATGCATCACAGACTTTGTGTGGGCACAAGCAGATAAGAAGGCAGAGAAAAACTTTTTGCCAGAGTCTGCAGCCACAGGACAAGGGACAACAGTTCTGAACTAAAAGAGGGTAAGTTTTGATTGGATGTAAGGAAGAAAATTTGACAATTAGGGTGGTGAGACACTGGAGTAAATTGACCAGAGAAATTGTGGATGCCCTATTCCTGTAAGTGTTCAAGGCTAGGCTGAATGGGACTTTCTTTGAGCAACCTGGTCTTGTGAAAGTGTTCCTGTCCTCAGCAGGGAGTTGGACTACATGATTTAAGGTCCCTTCCAAACCAAACCAAACAAAACCATTCCATGATTCTATGTAGGATGAAGGACAAAGGCCACCCTGACAATGAAACCAGTGCAGATGGCTCTCAATATTTTGGCTGTGCTTGGAGGCTCCTGCTTCTCAGCTGGGTCGATACTCATGCAAAAAAAGTTGACAATCCTGTTTGAAATTAAAAATACTGTCACTGCAATGCAGTCTCTAATTCCCTGAAAAAAACTATGGGCAAAGCCACACCAACTTTAGGTGTGTAAAGTGGTGTGTACTACTGTGTACTACTTTAGGCTAGTAAAGTGGCAAAGCCTTGAAGCTCCCTTCTCACTGGGAGCCAAACTATGGCTCCCAACACACTTGGCAGAATCTGGAGGATGTGCATCACACGAGGGAGGCATCTCCAAACCTTTCCCTGCTGTGCTGGGAGCAGCTTTGTGCTCAGTGAGTCACACTTGTCACCAGCTGCTGCAGACATCCAGTTATACATGAGCAGCATCTGAAAGATTGCTTCTGACTTCTGCTGGTGCTTGGTTTTATTAGTGTTGAATTGAAAGTCCTTCCAAGGCTGGAACTGGAGTATGTCAGACATCTCCTCCCCATCTGTGATAACTGAGCTCATCAATACCATGATCCACACTGGTAACCAAGAGAATGGTATTTTCAGTGTTAGACTGTAGGCAAGGAGAAGTCCTAGTAGTGAAACTGAGAAGCTAGAAGAAAAAAAAAAAAACAAAAACTTCAGAGCAGGCAAATCCCAGAGCACAGGAGTCTGGTTTTATCTTGTGCCTTTGACTTTGCTGTGTCTTCTGCCTTCATTGGTTATGGAATCAACCTCTTGATTTTTCTGACATTTAGTTGTTATTTTCCTTGTTTGAGGCTTCTTACACATGGTTTCCAGTTCTGAACTTGTCAAGCAAAGCATCTCAGAAATCTCTTCTTATGTCAGTTGCAATTTCTTCTTTGTTGACCATTCTCTTCCAGGTTTCCTTACTCACTGCTTTTGCCCATGCCCCAGGATGACAAGAATCTGCAGTGTTCTCATTTCCCTTCTCTCAGATACTCATTTATGAGGGATCTATCCAGTTGGTAACATTTTTTTCTCATAACAGCAGGATAAAAGTGTAGCATTATGTTTTCAGAAAGCTGTGAATGCAACAAAAAGGCTTCCATATTAATTGAACATCCAGACTAGTAGATTCCATGAGGTCTCCAAGCCTTTTATTGTGAGGACAGTTCCCTCTGTAACTGCTGAGCTGGGACTGCAGCTTATCTGAGGGGTGAAGAGAACGACTGGAATCCCTAGAAACACGTGAAACCCAGAAAGCAAATAGCACTACAACTCTGTTTAATTCAGTGTCCTCCAAAGTCAATGAGGAATATGAAAAATCAGCTTTGGATCAGGCCCCTGGTACGCTCCTGCTGGTTTGTAAGAAACAATAAGGGCCAAGTGGTTACATGAAACCCAGGGTTCTTGGTGGAGATCTACACACAAGAAACAGAGCTGCACACAGATGTGTGTGTGTGTGTGTGTGTGTGTGTGTGTGTAAGTACCGTTCTGCCATGGGAAATTAGCTTAAACTCTTGGGTTTTCCAACAGAATTAAAACCAGAAGGTTTTTCAAACTTCAAATATTTATACGAACAGGAGTACTGTACTATATCAATCAAACATTTGTGGACTGAAGACACATTGAAATCTATGTACCTGCTCTCTGAGAGAGCTCTGTGAGCTGCTTGGAGCTAGTTTATGTTAAAAAAAAAAAAAAATCCTTAGCCCAAATGACAATACCAGAGCTTGTTAGTTCTCTGTTTACACTGTGAACTTAAGTTACCAGCACGACAGGAGAGGATGTATATTTTAGATAACACAATCTGGTTTCTATCTTTTGTATTTTTAGGTTTTAATCCTATCAGTCTCTTAGTGAAGCAAGTGAGTATCAGATTTAACTATTGTTGTATGGAGAGAAAAATCCCAGTTTATCTTAAAAAAAAACAATAGTTTTGAGTATATTTTTTTTTAAGTTAAATTTAATAATTCCCTTTGGAAACTGAGTCAAAATGCTCAGACTCCGCTTTTAGTTCATGAACTTAGCAGTGATAAAACAAAAGGAAATGGATTTGCAGAATTTCTGATTCTGGTGCACGCCTTTCATGAACAGAAATAGACTCTGAGAACTGCCTTCTGCAGGCATTATTTCTGAACGATTTCCATAACATTTCAAGTAAAACATCCATTTTTCCTCTGCCTGCCTTGTAAACACCAGTCTGAGAGTCAAGCCAGATACTCTGCTCTTTCCATGCAGTCGCAGAGCCCAGCCCCACACCAGAGCAGTTCCAGGGGCTACTGGACCTCCTGGGAACTTCTGTGCTGCAGGAACAGGCCACCTTCGTTTTCTACTCAGTTACTACTGCCTCACCTCACTCTCCTGCTCCTGAAATAACATTTCAAGCTAATAAGTCTACTTCTGCTCTAGTGAGAAAAATTGGGGCCTTGGGAGATTTCTTAGCATCAAACAAGGTAGCTGGACAATGGTGCTGGAGTTGAGGGGGAATATTTTGTGAGGATCTGACTGCTGTCCAGGAGAATGGACTGGTCTTCACGATGACCTTACCCGGCTGTGCCTGAGGTTCAGGAAATGGCTGTGTCCCGGTGGTTTGTCCAAACCCTCCCTCACTGTTATGTCCATATCTGTTGTGATAACCATATCTGCCTGCACAGGAGGAGCAAGGATGCCTTGGTCAAAGAAGGTTAGTGTCAAGCTTATGTGTAGGTCAGGGTGTCGTGTAAGTTGATTTCTACTGAAGCAAGCAAAGCCAGGACACAACAGGAGCCAAAGCCCTGGTGAAAATAAAGTTTTGCCTGAGTAAGGTTTGTAGCTCAGGACTTTTATACAAACCAAGTCAAGAAAAATATGTTTGACTCAGCACCAGGCTAGCTATTTTAAAAGCTTTGAACAAAACCTCTGATGTGAGTGACCTTGAAGAAATTTTGAATTCCTACCGTGGCTTTGCAGGGTGGTTTCCTAGGAAATTTATAGCAGTGGTAGCAAAAGCAGCAAAAGCAATTCAAATAAGCAAATAAGTAGATACAGACCTGACTTTTTCAGAGGAAGTAAAATGTAGAGCCAGAGAAAGAACAGAAGAATTCTGTGTTACCTAAATAGGTATATATATATAACCTAAATAGATTATTAATAGATAAGGTATCATTAACACTTTATTAATTCCTGAGGGACAATAGTGTGTAACTATTGCTATTTATCATAACTATAGTGTACAACAACCATAGCAGCTTTTACTGATGGGCTTCAACTTGCCACAAGGACAGACTAGGTAACCAGCTGCTGTGTATTCTCTCCCTCTGCAAGCACATTCTCCTAGGCTTTCTCCACTTCCCACAGGAATGCTGCTGCCCTCCCTCCTGGCACTGCAGCCACCCACTCCTCCCCAGCCACACCACCCTGCCACCGCAAGGTTTGGGTTTCTCTGATCCTGCTGCTCACCCCTCACCTCACAGCTCTGTTAAAAAACTCCCCAATATATCACCTTGCAGCCACTTGATAACCTTCTCAAAATGGTGTCTTAAACATACCTTTGTTTAAAGAAGAGCAAAGAAAAATTCAGGTTTGCTTCCACCTCCAAATCAATTTTGGACAAAGTATCTGCAAACACTGGCAATGTCCACTTAATGGGCTTCTTTTTGGACTCATTGCCACCAAAGTATTTGTTCCAGTTACTCCTACATGAGCATGGAATCAAATTTTGGCAATGCCTTAGAAACTGCAGGACTATTTCTGAAGGTTTTCTTTGCCCCTGTCTTCATGCTCTTCCTCCTGTGGCCAGCCCCGGTGCCCGGTGACCAACAGCACTGTGGCCCCGGAGCCAGCGGCTCCTGATGGTCCGATAGGCAGTGCAGGAGGCCCTGAGGGGGCTCGGTTCATACTGATTCTGGGGCATCTGGACAGTTCAGATAACCTCACCAAGCTCAAGCTGACTTTTCTTTGGTGGTAGTGCTGGTGCTCAGCAGTCCCCATTGCTCAGCTGTTCTCAGGTCTGTCGCTTGATTTGCAGGGTGATTTATGAACTTCGTTCTATTCAGCATGAGGAGCATGACTGCTAAAAGTATGGGGTCAAGGGTCTTTTAAAGAGAGAGATGACTACAGCCCTGAAGACTTTTGAAGACTCTGAGGTATCAGATGGCATCCTAGGAACACATTGACCTATTCATTTCAAGAGATGCTGTCAAAGAAAATTAACTACCTGATGCTTTTCCTTGTTCAGTGCTGTAAATATTTCATATCCATATTTCATATTTTCCTGTGACTACATCTAGTTATACCTCCTTAACACTAATGAATAGCACTTGTTGCATCCACAGCTACAGGGCCTCAAAGCTTTTTCAAAGAGTTATATTTTGGTTGATCTTAAAAATCCTCTAGGTACAGGATCTGTCTGTAGCATTCTTTAGTTTACTACATCAAATGTGAGCTAAGAGGCAAAGGCATTGACTAAAAACTGGAAACACAAATGTCTGGATGCCCCATTTCCCTTTTTAAAGAGGCTTAAACACCTCTTGGTTTCTGCAGAGGTTTGGGGACTGCATCACCTCTCTTTGCAAAGCCTGAATGTGGCAGCATGCCTGCTATGGGATGGTGTACACATCTTAGAAAGGGCCAGCTTCTGGGGAGGTTCAGCTCAAGCCCTACAGCAGGGGAGCAAAGGGGCTCCTCTTCAGTGTCCTTTACATTTTAATGCTGCCTTTTGTGTGCACTGGGTGCCATGGCCTCTCCCCTGGCTGCAGCAGGGCCTGAGGGCCAGCACATCCCTGACACCATGCTCAAGACAGTGACCAAAGACAAGCTGGACATCTTTGAGTGCAGATGTGCCCAAAACATGGGAAAGAGAAAGTCAGAAGAAATGCCTGAGACACAGGTAGATTGAAATTCAGATACAGAGGGGATTTAGAAGAGGAGGAAAGCAAGACAGATGAATCATTAAATGAAAAGCAGCACACAGCAGTCTCTCTTTCCATACCCCACTTACCAAATAATGTGATTTTCTAATGAGAGATCATGGGACGGACCAGAGGCGAGCCAACAAGTGACTTACATAATAAGTTTACATTAAAGGATGAGATGCCAAAACACCCTGTAAGAAGGATACTAGAGAACAGTTTTAATAACATATTCCAAACTTCCTGAGGTTGTTTATACCTTACTTCAGACTGAAATACTTTTTCTTACGTGTGGACTGATGTGAAATACCTTTCAACTACTGCTAAAAGATCTGGGTGTAGCACACATACTTTCTCAGCAAGATTGCTTAAGCACCTCAAGAAAACAGCCAGTCACTTAATTACAAGATTCAGGGTATATTCCAAAGCATTTCCTTCTATAAATTAACATCTCAAACAGGAGATTAACTGTTACTTTTAGAGTAATTTTATGGCATATTTGTTCTTCTGCAACTTTTTCTTTCTTAGACTTTAGAGGTGCTCTGGAGATCAATGAAGACCTGTTAAACATCACATGAAAATAAATAGTCTGACCAGAAAGAGGGACAGATTCAATTCTACACCCAAATGTATGCTCATGCAAACCCCACTGACTGGGGCACAAAGTTCAGGAGTTACAACCAATAATCAGTCCCAAAGTCATTAAAATTGAAACTAGTTACTAATGAATGACTTGTTTGGTAAGCCATGTGAAAAAAGATGGTGTTTTCAGTACAAATCCTAGAAGACAGATGTCCACATTTCAGAAATTACTTCCAAACTGGTGCTACTTGGCACTCTCAGAAGAGAGAAGAAACTATTTGAAAGAACACTCTTCATCTAAAAACATATTTGTGTCTGAACTATATTTACCTACTATGGCCTGTGAAATTTTGAAGGAAAGAATCAGTTCTGCAGTTGTGTTGTTGATTGGGGCAATTTTTAGACCTCAGAAATACTTGAATGCATCTCATCTGAACTGATAAAAGCCAAAAGAGAATGCAGCTAGTCTTAGTTTTAATTCTTCTACAGAATGTTGCAGCCCTTTGTCCCAGCATCTCTCCACTTGTTTCCAGCTCTTCTGATTACCTGAATTTCCCCAAAGTTTCCAGGTGAGGATGCTAGTACAAAGGATTTAAAATGTCCCCTGCAGGCTCAGACTTCTTGAGCACTTTTCATGGTCCTTTGCACAGCTCAGAGAGTGGAGAAGTTCCCACACCCAAAGGGGAACTCCTCAGAGCCTCAGGCTTGGCACATATTCAGGGTGAAGTAAAACCCAATTCTGCCCTGCTTTCCTCTGTACAAGGAGATTCATAACTGCATCCCTTCCCCAGGAGACTTTCTTATCCTTGCAAACTGTTACACAGCACTGAAAGGCTTTAGCCACCTCTCCCCTTGGTGTGGTCTCATTTTGCACATTACATTGGACAGGAATTGCTCCAGAGGGAGCATTACAGTGCAGTGATTGGGGCACCCAGGTGGGAGCTGGGACACAGAGGACCATCAGCACTAATAAATATTTAATCTTTGCATGCAAAGTGTAGCAGCTTCATTGAGAGAGACTCTGCACCTGCCAGCTCTGCTCAGCCCAGAGCCCGCTCAGCAAGGGCTGCAGGAAGACGAGGCTTGAAGCAGATGGCAGAGTTGAACTTGGATCACCCAAACCATAAGCATGTGCTTTAGTCAATCTGTACATTCAGCCCAATTAGTGAATAGTGCCAGATCTGCCAAAGCCACATTTTTCTCACGCTAAACGATTGATCAAAACAAAAGAAAACATCTCACCCAGGCTCACCAGTCAGTCCTGCTGCTGATCACGGCCCCACAGGCACTGCCAGTGTTTCACAACAGTCGCTTTCTTCAGCTGTCAGTGTGCATCCTTTAGACATCAGCAGGAAATAAAGCACAAAACTGGAGACAGGAAATTGTTTAATGATAGAAATTGGCAAAGACAGGTGTAATCCTCAAGCTACATCTAGCTCATTTTAGGAAATACACAGGTATCATTTTGACAGCACACTTTTAACAAAAAAAGGCAGAGATTTACATGGTAAGATGTGCTCTTCTTAGAGGACCTAGCCCTCATTCTGTTGGTAAATTGCCAGTCATAGCTGGAATGTGAGTTTTTGTGAAATCAGTCTAGAAAAGGATATTTTAAAATCAGCTTTCAGTGCTTTTTAAGGCTGTTGTTGAATGAGAGCTGTGGTGTAATATAAATTGAAGGAAGTCTATTAGTACCTGCCCTTGGTTTCACAGCCTCCGTATAAACACCACCTTTGCCTCTGACATTGGCCTTTCCTCATCTACAGCTGCTCCTTTGCTGCAAACTTTGAGCCAGGTTTAACTTTGGTTCATTTAATCTCTAGCACCTTCTCTAGCTGTGGACTTGTCTCTGCTCTTTTTCTGCCTCTTCTCATTAACCCAAGACACTCAGCTTTTCTTCTCACTTGCCCATTTCTCATTAATTTATTTTCCAAGAAGCAAAAATTGAAAATAATTATACATCGAAAACCCCAGGAAGTGCCAAATTAAAACCAGGGAGCTGATTTGTGTCCTGAGAAGACTCCAAGGTCACAGTCCTCTACTGCTCCTCATTGTGACCAAGAAGCCTCCCTGGCAGCTTCGACACACAAAGAGCAGCTGTAGGAAAAAAAGGACAAACATCAGCCCTCTCCAGCTGTGCCTTCACATACACAGACAAATCCTGCTAGGAAATGACAAGGAGCAGCTAAGGGAAATGGACTTCAGAGATACAAAACACTCATCACTGCCTCACTTGGAATGGATGAGATGAAAGAGGAAGTGTCAAATCCAAACCAGAGCATGCACATACACCTGGGACTGTGTACACAGAGCCATCCCGACCTGCAGCAGATGAAAAGCAGACTAACAACTCCATTTGATAAGGGAATATAGCTATCTATGTTATTACATGCTAATGACTGCGCATAGGACAGAGTATAAACCTGACTTTTTGGAAATGGGAGAGATAAATAGAAATTAATCATTAATCATTTCTTACAGTTCTGCTTTATGTTGAGACTGAAGGCAGTGCCTGAATATCCTATTCAGTATAGCTCCTGAATTTACTTTCAGTTTTATTCAGATTGCTGCTAGTTATTGAAGCTCAACAGGCAAATTCTAGAATTATTTAGCAACAGACTCTGGGATTCTCACTTTTTAAAAGTTACTTGCAAATTGAAAAAGACAAGAAAAAGGATTTTTTTTTTTTCCCCAACAAACCCTGTTAACTGAGCATACAATTCTACTTAATCAGCTGAATGCTGGTGGTTTTCCCACTGAGTGAATTTCTGGAGAAGCCCTGTAATCTGTGAGTTCCTGTAGACTTCTGGCAGGAGAGCAGGACTGGTGGTGGGCTGTACCAGATTCCTTTGCCATGTCATTGTGATGGATGGTGAAGTCCCACCTACTGGAATCACAGATTTTTCACTTTCATTTGTGCTTTGCTAACGCTCATCGTTAAAGATAAACAACACCATGTGAAACAAGCACAAACCTAAAAGTCCATCAATTGGAACTGAAAGAACCCAGCATGTTTTGTCTTGCCTCCTGCCTTGGAGGATCAGCTTATGACTCCTGTTATTTGGTACAGCAGTGCTTCAGGTTTTTTCTTGAGCACCAGAATCATTTTGCCCCCTAGGCATCAATCAGGGTTAATAATGTCAGTCAGAAAGGAGCAAATTGCCCGCTATGTAATCAAGACAGACTTTGAGTCAAAATCTTTCTATGCCAGTAGGAATATTTCCAGACTTGTGCTAGAAGATGAATAGGGATAAAACAGCATATGAGGACTTTTTTAATAACCCTTTGATAATATTTTGGAAGCAGAGATGAAAATGTGCCTTCATTTACAAAGGATTGAAGAGTCATGAATTGAGGAACTGGAGAGGATATTGGGACACCGGTGCATATTGTCCATTTATCATTTTGATAACGAGGTTTCTCTGCTTTGTTTGTCTCTTCTCCAATTAGCACGTCTTGCATCAAAATACATATTTTTAAAGATACAATCCCACTGAGTTCCTGCACAGTTACTCACATGCACAGCCCTTCAAAACCTGTAGGTTTTAAACCCCAGGCCAATATGTGATTCAAAGTATTGCAGTGAGCATGGAGCAAAGTACCTCAGTGAGCACTGAGCAAAGCATTTGTGTCCTCCAGAGCAATGCTCAGGCAAATGACTCACAGCACCTGCAGGGAGGGAAGAAGGAGTCAAACTGATTTTCCAAAGTACTGACCACGGACATATCATGGGGGTGATGTAGCCTTAAGGGAGAGGAAGGACAGGAAAGGACAACAGTGTCATTAGTTTGTGACTTCCATAATTATATGTTTGCAGAATTAGGAGGGAGGGAGGGAGGGAAGCAGGAAAGACAAGTATTTATTAGTTGCTACTTTCTGCTTGTTGCATGCTAAGGAATATTTCTGCCAATTTCTTTGCTAAAAGAGTTGAGCTTGCTGAAACTTAAAGTGGGAGGATTATACTGGGACAGGACATGGGCAAGCACAGCCACTGCCCAGGTAGCCCCTGCTCCTCCAGCTCTCCCAGAACCTTCTCATTACCTAACATCCTTTGTTTTCATTATTCTGTCCAAAACAATAACTGCATTTTCATGCAAAATATTCTCTGCTGAGAAACTGTGGCCCTGTTGAGCAGATATATAGCTGTACATTCATGTAGTTAGCAGAATTTATTATACAGAATTACTGACAAATAAGATCACTTGCAAAGGTTGATAAGCTAAAACTGCATTTCAACAAACCGTTTTTGTTGTAGTCATGACAATGTAATGAACAGTTTGAAAGATGTACAATTTCTGTAATAAATGAATATTCACTTTTGTTCTGAAGTATTAGTACTTGTGTCTAGAATTGATTGCTTCCAATCACAGAGCTACTAAAGCCAGAAGAATTCAGATGGTTAGCAAAAGTGATATGTCTTCAAGATGTGTCTGCTGTACTAAAAGATTTGATCTCAGCCTAGGCTGTGGGTCATTTAAGACAGATAATAATTGATTTTCTATTTATTTTGTTTATTGCTATTTTTAAAATTGTGTATATGTTTTTAAACTATTTTTACTATCTTTTTTTTCCAGATTCATTAAAAAATTAGGAACTTTCAAACATTCCCAATATTTGGAGTGCTTGTCTATTCAAAGAGAGAGAAGGTACAGTTAAATAGATATAAATATAGACAATCCAATCTCATGACATTGCATTGGGTTCAACAATATAATGACATAAAAATAATAATCTGACAGTATTTTAGCTGCTGCATGGCTACTGGATGTAAAACTCAAGGTAAAATGAAGAATGGGTGATTTGGGGAGTTGACAGGAGGTTCAGTTGTCAGCTGTTCAAATCTAGCTCAGGCTGCTGACAGCAGTAGGGGAGTAATGGAACTATCACTGCCATTGCCTTCTGGCAGCTGTTTGGCTGGAGTAAAATGAGACAGTGACCCACTCCCTTTGTTTTAGGTTACCCATGCCTCTGTTCTCTAGACTGTGCCAAAAAAGCTCTCAGACTACGCCCTAGAAGAGAGGTGTCAATGCACAAAAACTCAGTGAGGATGTCTCGAGTGATGGTAAGCACATCTAGAGGTAAGAAACTTCAAGCCAGAATCACAACATCCTCTGAGCCCTAAAGGAGCCTCCTTCAATGCAGTAGCTTCTTTTAAGGTTTTGTGAAGGTGTCCTGATGATAACCTCAAGGCTAAATCCTTAATTGTCCCTCTTGGTGATCCAGGAGTGTCACACTTTTGACTTACTGGTCTTGACCAGAGTCTTGCCCAATGCGCCTGTGGGAGTGAGAACAGAGGTGCTTTGTCCTGGGCAAGGTGACAGGGTTTAATCCCTGCTAGCACTCTAGGATGTGCCATATTATGGTGTGTATCTCATGCTTACATGGTATGGCTCCTTCTCTTACCATCTACAACTGTACAGGGGTCCTTCTACCTCCCTCACCAGCAGCAGATTCTGCTATTGGAGAGGTCTCCTGGAACAGAGCTACTGTTCCCCCCACACCATGAGTCAGACAGGTCTCAGCAGTAGGGACAGCAGTATGTGTGTGGCTGAAGGACCTCATCAGGAGCCTGGGAACAGCATGATAGAAAGCTGCTGGGATCAGATATATAGTATTGGAGAGAGGAGAAGACAGGGAGGCAGGTTTGCCATGAGCTCCATCACCACTGCTTAGCAGACATGTAAGAAAATTCTTCTTTTCTACTGACTCAGTACTCTCACGATCCTCCTGTTCACTCTCTGGTGAGGGAAAAGAAGATAACCTGAGCAGTATTGTGACAAAATTTAGTGCTGGCACAGCAGAGCTCCCTGGCTGAGATGGTCTCAGGATTAATATGTGGCAGGTTGGCAATGTCTTTTATGAGCCCCATCCACACAGCTGGGGCAAAGCCCAGGCAGCACAGGCAGCATCTCTGATCAGTGTGAAGCTGTAAGGCTGTGGTGGGGCTCAGAGCCCTCTTTCCCATTACTCCTGAGCCATAAAGGTGAGGTGCCCGTGGGCAGGGAGCAGCCAGCAGGCAGACAGGTGCCCACATACAAGTGCCACTGCCTTCTGCCTGCACGTTTGAGCCCTTGTGTCAGGGACCCTCCTGGAAAAGGAGGCTCCCACTGGCTCCCAGAGCCGACTGCCAGAGGGCAGAGCAGGGAAACAAAATGCAGCTCTCCTGCCTGGGTATCCCTCATCCACAGTCTGAGCAGCAACCCAGCAGACACAGTTCTCATGCCCCTATCCTCTCCCAGCGTTTATCTGGAACCTCAGGAGGGAGGAGGTAAAAGTGGATTTCAACCGGGTCAAAAAAACCCAATAGCTTGCTTTTTAGTCCATAGCAAAAATGGAGTTTTCAGGAAAAATCTGAATACCAAAATATTCAAGCCAAAAAATAAAGTTTTTAATTTTTGGCAGCTCAGGACAGGTTTGGGCTGCTCAGTTTTTGACAGTAAAGCAACATACATTCACACCATTTTTTTCGTCTTCTCTTACAGTATGCTGACATTTTCAAATGCATTTTCTCTTGAAATGCAGTTTCTCTTGAACATTTTCAACAACGCTTTTTCACGGTATTTAATTCTCAGGGTTTCTCACTGCCAGGGGAACAGCCAAGGATCCAGGGAGGAGCCATGGAAATGCATTAGCCATGCCAGCTCTCAAGAGCAGCTTGAAGTAGCACTGGACCCCTTTGATTCTGGCCCTTGGCAGCAGCTGGTGGTGTCCAAGTTTGAAATGGGGCAGAGATGCAGCAGAGCTCCCAGCCCTCCTCCAGGGGGAAGCTGAAAAGCTCCTGTAGGCACAGGAGAAAAGAGCCAAGTTAAATGCAACTTTGATCAAATGATAGAGTCTTAGCAAGACAGCAGAAAAAAACAGATGCCCCAGCATTGTCTCACTACTAGTGCCAAACCTTGCAGTCAAGAGAGAGCATCTCCTGACCAGCCCACAGCTGTAAGGAAAGCATGGACAGTCCCCTGTTCTTGCAACCAAAGGCAGTGCCAAAGCCTCCATGTGGCTACATTGGAAATGCTATGGAGAGTCCTCTATACATTCCTGCTTTTACATTCATAAAAACCAAATGCAAGCAGCTCTGGCCCAGCCCAGGAGGGGTTGGCAGTGGTGCCCCTCCTGCTCTTCCCAGAGCAGTCTCTCTGAGCCAGCCAACAGCGAGACACAGCTCAAAGAAGCATGGGAAGGTCTTGTGACAGAGTGGGAAAACACATTTAACTAAATTCACCTGCATGTTTTTACTGAATAGAAGTGTTATGCTATTTTTTTTTTCCTACAGGCATTTTTTCTCCTTCAGGCCAGCCACCTCCACTAACTTCTAGCCAAAGGAGCTCCCGCTTCATACGCAGAGCATCAGTGTTGCACACACGTAACCAGAACTGCTGCAGGCAGACACCAAGAACTACACTAAAAACAACTAAAATATGCTGATGAAATCCCACTTCCCTGCTCATCCAGCCCATCAGACTAGAAATGATAGGGTTTCTGAGCTCCTCTGAGCAAACAGTGTGAAAATATAAGTCTTCGTTTGGTGCATGCCCAGAGTGTTGAACTAAGAACACTTGTCTCATATGTAAGCAGCTGCAAAACCTGATATTTACACAAGGATTCACAGAGATGAGAAAAGCCTGCATATTTTTTTTCTAGATGGCAGGCTCTGATTCAAATGGGAATTAATCTGGGAAAACCCTCTGGTTTGTATCATACATCATGCCAGGTTAAATGACTAGAGTAGACTCTATTTTTTGTATGATTGAAGATTAGCTTTAGAGCATTGAAATCGTTCCCACATCAAAACAGTAGCATTTCTACCTACCAAAGCACCCATCATTTTGCATGTCAAATAGATTGTGAAAAAACTAGAACTCCACCTTTAAAAGCACTCAGTCAGCAAGCTCACAAACGCACTTGGTATAAATACAATCACACCTATATACCTTGCTGGTGGGAGCCACCTTTTTGCAGAATTGTCTCTGGGAACTCACACATGCTTGGCTTACCTTAGACAAGGTGGCTGCAATTTCAAAGCTTAGAGCTGCCTTTAAATAGCTTTTCTTAGACTTGGGTATCAGCTGGCACATGCATCTGCTGGCAACACAAGGGCTGTTGTCTCAGCCACCCAGAATATGCAAAAGATGGCTTTTATGAGGCCAATTAGTAGAGCTGGAAAACACAACCCAGGTTTAGCTACCCAAGCCCTACCTCAAGGGCTCGAGTACCTGATGTACTTCTCTTTTTTTTCAGATTTATCAGGTGGTTTAATAAATTACATCCCCCTTCTTACAAAGCTTGCATCACTTTTAAGGAGAAACACTGAAGCAGGCAATGCTCCTGCTGGCAGAGGCCAGCACAGCTAATGGCAGGGTGGATACAGCAAAGTCAGATACATCAGATTGCTGCAGGGAATAGCTTGCAAACTCGAGCTAACTTCCAACCCCCATGCCTTCTGGGGGTTACATTTTGGGGGTCTTGGTACATGCAGTAGTCTGGTCCCAACTATTTTTTTGAGTCTCACGAAGGCCTATGAGCCTGGCCCTCAGCTCAGCAGTGCTTTTAGCTCCCCATCCAGCACCAGCACAGCACTAAAGCAACAAAAGAATGAATGAAGAGCAAAAGACATCGTCTCAGGTGACATTAGGATATCTAAGGTATCCCTTCTTGCCTCATTTTAAATCATATTTTATTTTAAATCCCTCCCTCTCTCTCCACAAGAGGTAAGTTTTTTGAGGCAAAAGGCAGAGTGCCCCCTGATAGGGATATAAGGCAGTTGCCAGTCTCATCCTGTAAAAAATTATGGTTATATTAACAGGATCAAAGTTCTTCCAAACAAAACAGTTGGAGCTGATGGACACTGTGTGTTCCTCCTATTGCTCCAGCTGCTCTGCCTCTGCAGTGGCAGTACATCTGTGTTGCTTTGCAAGCAAAAACAGAAAGGATGAGGAAAAGAACAATTTCACATATTTTTGTCTGTTGCTTCCATCTTGTGGCCAACTCGGAAAAGAAAAATTTGGGTCTTTATTTCAGTTAAGTTATTATTAACAAATGAAAGGAAACACTGGAATTTTTAGAGGTGGTTCTAATCCTTACCTCCAGTTGTTTGGATAGGAATGAATTGGGGTTGGAAGTTAGGTTTTCCCTTTGAAAAGCATTGAACATCACTGCCAGCAGAGGAAGGGGCTGGTGCCTCCTCTGTCCCACACTGTTTTGGTCTCATACGAGCTGCTGTGCCAAGGGTGCAGGAGAGGGATGGGGTCAGGAGGACAAGCCCACGAGTGCTGAGCCACACCCCTCACCCTGCTGTAGGCAGCAGTGATGGGACTCTGGCAGAGTGTGGACCCTGCTTCAGCTGCTGGCTTCATGAGCTAGCCCAGATCCATGAGGTGGCTGTCTCTTTTTTTTTTTTTTTTTTTTTTTTTTTTTTTTTTTTTTTTTTTTTTTTTGAGCCTACAAAGTCTTTTCTTTGCTTTCCTTTAATTTTTCCTGGGGATTATGCCAGCACACAGCTCCCATAGCACACAGCCTCTAACAGTGGGGATAAGTTGGTGGGACACAGCGATCTTGCTGAGACAGTTGCAAAGGCACCATGCCTCATGTTTCCAGAGCCATGGGGAGCATCTCTAGGTGGCTGCATAACTTCTTCCTGGCCTGTGAACCTGCTGCTTTTTCCACTCATAGCAATACAGCTTAGCCAAAAATCTTTTTACCTGCATAACCTAAAGTAATTATCTTCCTATCCTCCTGGCCAGAAGCCTGCCCTTCTTGGCTCCTGGTGCAGTGCTGCTCTCTCCCAGCTCCTGAGACTGCCTCTGCCTTGTGCCATTGCATGCTCTCAGCACATTTCCAGCCAAATACTTGCTGAGGCCTTGAGACAGGGAGCAAGATGATGTGTGGAACTCATGTCGGACCCCCAGTCAGGGGGAGCAAGGAGCTAGAATTTTGCCCAAAATGGGTCTACTTCAGCAGGAAGGTGAGAAACTCACTATCCAGGCTTCCCAGCATGGACAGACATGCTTACAGGCACACACAGCCATGCCCTGTGCTTGAGAGGATGCTCTGTGGCAAGGCTCTTTCATAGAAGGAGATTTTGGTGCCCCCACCCTTTACCCCACACAGCAGAAATGACGAGTCCATTGGTCCTTATGTCTCACACAGCTGCTGAGCTGCCAGAAGAGCAGGTGCAAAGCCCAGCAGGATGTAAGGGCACAAGCACTTCCAGGGCTCTTTCCTGTCCCCCTGTGGTGACAGGAAGTGGTGTTTGTCTGTGCAGGGTTACAGGATAAAGACTCCTTTCAGCAAGGACACACAAAGGAGACACAACCTACTGTAACTCTTATCTAAGGCGAGGGCCCAGGATGCTGCACCCCATTTGAATGAGGAGGGGGATATGTGAGATGGAGAGTTCATCTCCCAGCAAGTTCCCAGCAAGAGCAGTGACCACCTCAAGGACAGAAGGTTTCTAACCTACCCATTCACAGGGCATTCCCACAGCCAGCCTTGCCTGCCTCCCACTGCAAAACCAAGACACACTTTTGTGTGGGAAGTGCAGCTGCCAAGTTTAACTCTGATTTCAGCTTGAAATCTTGCAAATCTTCTCAAATTCACATTCAGTTACATATGCTGTGTAAAATTGATAACTGAGGAAGCACAGGACCATACTAAACATTTGGTTTGATTCACAATGGAGGCGAGTTCAGCACAAGTTCAAAAAGCCCTGTAGCCAGGGGCCTTTCCTGAGTGTGTGCAGACCAGCAGGCATCAACCCCCAGCACACATGGCCAAGGGTTTCACCTTGTGCAGGGAGCCCAGTGCCCACCCACTCACCCACCCAGTGCTGGAGCATCATACCTGCTATGTTTTGGGAGATAAATGACTTCCCACAGATGTCCCTTGGTATCCTGGTCATTTGCTGCCAGCACTTCCTCACTATGCCCACTGGAAGGGCTTGGAGACACGGTTGTCATTACTGATTGCTGGGAAAAAATCCCTGAGCAAGGCTGATTCTTTATAAACATCTTTCAATAAGTGAGTATAGACCCCTCACATATCCTTAAATTATATATCATTTATTGAAATATAGAGATCTTAATTTACAAGATTTTTTTCAAAGACAAAATATCAACAGGGGCATTTTTGAAATACATTTTGTGCCTACCATCACTCAGGCCAGTTTGCCCTTCTTCAAACATTTCACAACAGCCACCATTTTGGAAACACTTCCTTTTTTATTATTCTAAAATATAACTTTTGGACATTCAAAGTGCAACAGTTAACGTGCCTGTGGAATATATCACAGTAAAAAAAATATAAACAAAGGCAGTGATATAGCTGTCATAAATGTTTTGGCAGTATTCTAGAAGTCTATATAAAAATACTTATATACATATTGATGTATAACATCATCATATCTCACGTCCTTCATCATGTAATAGGACCATTTTGTACAAGTTGCAGACCACGCTGTAAGGAATTGGTTGGCCATTCCAAATCAAAAGCTGCATTTCGTAGGATAACACTGATTGTCATTATACAATTACTGTAGCAAAAGGTTTGGGAATATCTCTTCCAGTGGCTTCTCAAAAAGTAAGCCATAAAAAAAAAAAGTCTGTAATACTGATAATATTGTGAAACTAAACAATTCATCCTCTCACACTTCTCCCTCTCTAGTAAATCCTCTCTCTTCCTCTCCTTCTCATTCCAGTTTCTGGGCCAGCTTGTCTGATTCCAAGCCTGCAGTGAGCTGGGTTTGGCTAGACCCCTGCCATGGATGCAATTGATCTGCACAATACTCATGACAAGATGGAGAATTAACATTACTGTGTGCCAGAAAGTGAGCCAGCTCTGGTTCACTGTTTGAGTCTAGCCTGAGATGCACTGTGAGATACAAAATGAGGCTGGTGAGGGGAAGGCAAAGCTGCATGAAAATGTCCTTAGATTCCAGTAACTGATATAATAAAGCATGCTGGGGCTGATTTTCAAACCCTGAAGAACACTAGGCCATGTGCAAAAATGCAGGTGAAATTGCTTGCCTAATTTGAATGTGTAGTTGTAAAGACTACACATGCAAATTAAGGCACGTGTCATCTCAAGTGGCCATTCAGATATCTGGGATGTTTGTAGACAATTTGTGTTTCCTCAATTCATAGTTCGTAACTGGAGGGAGATTTCACACCATCTCATCTGTCCTGGCTACATCAAGAGTCTATGTTTCACAGTTGTCCCCGTTCAGAGCTCAGTGACATGCTTGGCAAAAGCATGGTCCCAGGAAGACACTTGTCCTTGATCTGTCAAATGCAAGAAGTAGAGAATGCACCATCATTCACCATTCTTTCTGATTGTCAGCTTCCATCAGGATTGAAAATGTGGGGGCTCGCTTCAGGTCCTGTTTTCACATTTGTTATGATCTTGTGCATGGCCTCAGCCAGGTGACAGCTTGAAACCCAGACCCAGAATTATTTGCCTGTGCAGCACAGTCCCACACTGTAACACTGCCAATATTGCATTTGCTTTTATTTGATCTGTAACTGTCCACAAGTGAAGTCAAGGGGACTTACGAAGCTTTTTGTAAGGCCGTTTGAAGGTAAACTGTAGTTTGACATGGCAGCATGTTCTGTCAGTCACTCTTTCACACTTCCTAGGAAAATACTGCAACACAGGAATGAGTTTGCACCGCATTTGCATTGGTTATATCGTAACAGAGGCTGGGCATATCCTACCAGGTGCTCATTGCACTGAATTAAGGCAAAGTTTGAAAGCTGAGTACCAAAAAGGATGGAGCCCTTGGCAATGATGTAATTTTTTTCACATGTAAGTCTTCCAAAGCATCGTATCTCAATAACACATTGTACAGTGATAGCAGTAATCATAATACTTTGTTCATGTAAGTGGTGTCAAAAACCAACAATTGCAGGCTGAGAGCAGGTTCATTTTTCACGCACCTTCTTCCAAAAAACACTCCTAGAATCATTTACCTTTAGTAGTTACAGTCTGAAAAGATAGAGTTTTCTGCTCCTGTTTAAATTTGAAAACTAAGACAAGAATATTTTCTGCATATTTATTTCTGCTTATTTGAATTTGTGTTTCAGGCTAGGAGAAATGTCTTTGTTCCTTGAACAGTTCAAATATCAAATCAATTCTTCACAGCTAACCTCAGGATAAGATTTCTTTTGACTACCCATGAAACACTAATAATGGGGTATTGCTGGTGGTTTATCATAATCTTCCATTCTCCAGCATCTTGGAAATCTGGTAAATTTTTTTAGAACCTCACTTAATCAGAGGAAAACTAATTGCTTTGAGTATATCTGATTAGAAAAGTACTCAGCTCATTAAAGAAAGAAACCTTAAATTTTTTCTCCATGTTAAAGTAGTTTTAGCTAACCAGAACAATTACCACTCTGTGTAGATAAAAAAAAAAAAAAAAAGTTGTCTCATAAAATTTTTTGGGCTGGAAATTTCTCCCCTGCACTTAAAAAAGTGTTTTGATACTGTGCTTTTACTGAAGGACAATGGATTGTAAAATATACATTTCGTGTTACTGAAAACAGTAGTCGTATTATCTTGAAAACAGCTACCTTCTATAGTTAATAAAGACTTACTAGGTTTCTAACACCTATTATAGACTGAATTTTAATTATCATTATTATTATCATTATTATTCCCCTTTACTTGCATTAATGGTAGAAAGTAACATGTTTTATAGTACCGGTCAGTCCCTTGTGATTTTAGACCTTTTTGGTCCAAAAGTGGTTTTTGCATGTTCTTCAATTCACATGATAGTTCAACAGCAGCTGACATTGAGATTGAAGGAGGAAGTACACAAAATTCATGAATGACCTCTTCTAAAATCCATGGCATATGTTCAATGTGCACCTCAAAAGATCCTTGAGTAGACAGTTATTTACATAATTACAATGGTGAAGTATTGCTGCAGTGGAAAATTGATCCATCAGAGTCATATGAATGCCCTTGAAACACAAAACTGGTCTGTTTGTGGCCTTTCCCTTCATCCTCCTACCAGTTGGAATGGCAAACAACACTGAGATGCTACTGAAGTACTGCAAGAAGCAACACTAAAAAAATCCATCTTCAATATGTCTCTTTCATTTATACTCAGGCTGATTCCTCTGCCCTCTCCCATTTCTGGGACTTCCTTTCTACAAATCCACCTCCTCTTCACATCCTTGACGTTGCAATAAAGTGGTTTTCTCTGTGGAGCAGAAGTCTGTAGACAACACGGGAAGCTTCCTTGTGTGCAGAGCTGGCAGGTGCCTGTGGGGTTACAGGAAGCTGTCCTCCACCAGGTCTGAGGAGTCGATCCCGATGTCGTCCATCATGTCAATGTCCTCAATGGTCTCGTCCTCTCTCTTGATGAAGGTAGAGCTACTGGAACCAGTTTCAATGGCACTTTCTTCAGATGTCTGTGAACTGGAAGAGACAGATATCTCAGAGATAAGGTACGTGGTGACTGTGGCTGGGTAAATACTCCAGTCTCTAGCAGAACTGAACGCTACCTCCCCAGATGCTTTCTGACCCACGGTGCAATCTTAGGTGACTATGAGCACCAGTTTCTTAGGACATGACATATCCTGTATATCAAAAGTAGTGAACCACCTTGGAATTCAAAGGAGCATGCTGTTCTTATGTTCCTCCAAGCACTCTCAGCCAGATACTTGTTGGAGAAATAGTTTTATGACACTACTGTAACAATAGGTCACTTAGGTAAATCTGGGGAGGTCAGGTGAAAATAAGATAGCAATAACAGACAGTAAGATAAGAATAACAGAGAGAGATAATATCTCTTAATTTTGATAGTACTTCTAGGGACTTCTTTCTTCCCTCGCTTGAATAAAGCACAAAAATATACCAAAAAAAGGCATTTCTAGGTTGCTGAATCTATACACTATTAATTAAGTGCTGAATTAAACTTGCACCATTCACAATTAGGGTCATGCAGTGTTTGTGTTTTAGTGGCATTGGTCATGCAAATTCACAAGAGAGAAGTAAAAATTTCTGGATACCCTACTTTCATAGAAAACTAGAAGATATATAGACATAGAACATAGAAGATATTATCAACAACTTCTCCCAGATTTTAGAATTTGTCTCATACAAACAAATCAATCCTTTGAGATCTCATATGAAGCTCCAAGGAGGCAAGATGTGTTGCAAAATGTGCCCACAGATCCACCAGACAACCACTGTGACTTGACCAAGTTATTAAAGGAGTCCCAAAAACACATAGAAGCACCCTACCAGCAGTTGCCTCACCCTGGCAACCACAAAAGAAAAATTTTTTTTTTCTTCCCATTGAAAACACTGTGGGCAGTCATACTACCATATTTATATGTGATTCCCCCAATAAGTCGTTTCAACAGAGCTAAGGAAACCCTTTGCAGAGTACAGTGCTGGAAAGTGTAAATGGACATAGCCAAACATGACCCCAAATGGTGAGACTATGGGCTAAGGGATCTGTAAACTGCACCTACCTGTGTCTGTTTCTTTTGCCAAGCTCATCTTCAGAAACAGGGTCAATGTCAGGCAGGGGAATGATGTATCCACTGTCAGCACTCAGCCTCTGCTCATCAAATCCACTCTCCCTGTCCTTTAGCTTGTCTTCATTCTTGTAAGTTACACCAATGTAAGCATTGTCACAGTCCCCTCTCATGCGCGTGACAGCTGGGTGATCACTTTTCAGGAAGTCCAGATGAATCTTCTCATAGCTCTGAAAATATTCATTTCAACCCCCTCATTAGATGCTGTTCACTAAGGCTGCCTTTCTTCAGGTGGGCAGCTGTGATTCATTAGCCTAGCAAATATTCTGCCCTATGAGCCAGCAACACCACATAGAGAAGTCCAGAATCTTCAATTACTTTGAAGGGAGAAGTGACACGTAAGTTTTAGATGATGCAGGAGCAAAGCTTTGTGGCAGCACAAAGCAGACAAATAGATGTAAAGGAAGGTAAGGGAGAAGGGAGTTAAGGTAGGTGGGAAAACTGAACGATGGGGCAGGCACAACTTGTCCAGAGCTATTAGAAGTGTGAGGGGAAAACTTGCTGGTGTCAGGGTCCAAAGATTATACTGGGATATTATACACATGGGCCAAGAAATCCCTTTTATATAATTATTTCACAGCCTACAAATCCCATTAAAATATATAGAACTAGTTCTCCAGTAGAAAAATTGAGTTGTTAGGATTTAATTAGATATAAAGAGTTCTGCTTTCCAGTTAATACTGCAGAACTGCTTCTCTCAGCAAGTTTGACTGAAGAAACTGCACATGCAATGTTCCTGTGCTAATCACATAATTCACATAGGTTAGAATGTGCCAGTTCAGTGCTCATTGCTCTCATGGCTGGAACAATGCTCATAATTCCCTCTGAAGCAGTACACAGAAAACAGAGAAAATTGCAAAGAGCAAACCTTTTTGTACTCTCCAGGCAACAAGCTCTCCACAATTTCACTCAAATGGTAGAAAGAAGGTCTTTTCTCCGGTTCACTGTTCCAGCACTTCACCATAATCTCATACCTGCAGATAAGAAGGAAACCAGTTTAACCAGCTGGTAGAGGAACATAACTGATGAAACAGAAACTAAAGCCAAATTCTCTGGCGACTGGGCAGGTGTGGAAAAGCCAAATGCACACATACACTTCATTGGTAGCATGATCGGGTTTGGCCATTCGGTATCCACTCTTGATCTTATTGTAGAAAGTAGAATCAACCATCATGCCAGGATATGGTGTGCCCCCTGCAGATAAAAGAGAAGCAAAAGTACTACTCTGTACTTAACTATCCATGCAGATTTCCCAAATACTGTCTTTCTGTTCATGTCATGAAGTGTTAACACTATAATTTAACATGACATCAGAATGATTCTTTCCTAGCCAGTGTTTCACATCAGAGCTGCTGTCTTGATGACATTAAGCCCTAATGTGAAACACTGGCTAGGAAAGATTGAAGTAGGTACTACTTAGAAATATTTACAGTGTTTACAGAATGTATTGGGGAGAGAGCCTGGATAATACCTGGATCAGGTCATCAGCCTGCATTTGGCATGGGTCGTCAAAAAGCTTGGACTTGGCCCAAGCGATCACAGTTAACTGATAGTTTGGGGCTGCAGCACAGAGACATCATTACACTCATGCTCAGTTGTTGCTGATATGTAAAAGGATAATTCAAGCTGAAGTCAACATGGTAGCACGACGTTATAATTGACCTTCTCAACAAACACTGCTGAGGATATATTTTGCTTTCCAAAAAGGAACAATTTTCTCAGATAGAGGAGGCATACTATAATATTACTTCAGAAACCTCTGCCCTTTCTAAAGCAGGATTTTCACCTAACGTTGAGCTTCAGAACCTTCTTTACAGGTAGAGCAGTGAAGTGTAGTGCTTCAGTTCCTGAGCTGTCCAATGCCTCCCAGGGATATCGGAGAATGGCTATTTACAGGATCCTATGATGCCCCGAGATTACAGGAATCAATACCATAAATAGTGGTGCAACTGTTGTTTTCTGAGAAGCAGTTAGGTGACAATTTATTCTAGCAAATAGCATTAGGCTTGGGGTAGCCCTGGGGCAGCAGTAGATACCACAGAGGCATGAGTAATTCTGCTGGCAGTAAATCTGGGCAATGCAGGCTCGCTGAAGCGGGCCATCCACCCGTCCAGGAGGCCAATTAATGAGGCTGAGGAGAGAGCCAGGCTGTTCCCAGCTGGGAACTGTACATTGTCTGTAACTGCTACATATTGTCATAACCACTTTACGCTGCCATAAACCAACTGTGTGAACAGTGTTGACCTGGAAATGAGAAATCAGTGTCCCAGAAGATTGACATTTATTTTCATTCTGTAATGGGACTAAGACAGGCTCTTTTGAAACATGTATGAAGAGACTGTCCCAAAGCAGCTGCTGAGCTCCCAGGCACCCCATTGCAAGGGAGAAACATGTTTTTTCTCATATTAGACAGAAAATCAATCCTATTGTGGCACACCAATGCTTTTCCACAAAAGATTTTCATACAGTTCTTTTAGTTTTACAGAAGTTTTACAGAAAAAAAGTATATTGCCCAAAAAAAAAAAAAACCACAACAAAACAAAACAAACAAACAAAAAAAAAAAATCCATACCAAAACTAAAGAGAACTTTGGGAGAGTATGGACATTTCACTTCACACCTAACACTGGAATGTGAAATCCCATACAGAAGAGCAACTAACAGTGGACTTCATGCATATATTTTTATACACAGAATTTGAAATACTTCATGTAAAACAGTTTGAATTGAAAAAATTTAATCACTTCACATAGGAAAATATTCACAGTACATACCAAGAGAAAATATTTCCCACAGCAGAATGCCATAAGACCAGACATCACTTAATGTTGTGTACAGGTTGTCAAAAATACTTTCAGGTGCCATCCATTTTACTGGGAGGAAAGTCTGTAATAGAAAGAAAGAAAGCCCAAACACACAGATTAGTCATTAAATAAATTATTACTATTGCAATTGTTGTTTGACAGCCAGGAATAACATCTCTCTATAAAAAAAGTTATGTTAACCTTGCTAGTGTTTATTTTTAATTCAATTTAATATAGAGGTACCAGGATTATAAGCAATGTTACTTTTTGCTCCCCACAAAAACATAGCTGTATTCATTTCATTACTGGCAAATGACCGGGTAGCAAATTATTGAAGGCATGATGCAAAACCTGGCACTGCTGACCTAGGTCAGAATATGTCATTGTTTGACACAGTTCCTTAATAATTTATCCAGTCACAAAACCTGCTAGTTAAAAATGTCAGACTGTGAAGTATTAAGTGTGTACTTTTTTGCTTTAAAACAGAGTTAGAAAAGTTACAGGAATTAATGATCTGAAGATAAATTGTTCTGAGGAGCATTCATCCCAATGGTCAATTACTGTAACCAACACTGAATGGCAAGAACATGAAATAGCATTTAAAACTGACAATTTTCATTTCTGTTAAAGCAGAGCTCCAGAGATTAAGTACATACACTGCCCTTGGAGACATAGTTGGAATCATGCATGATGTCTCTAGCCAGCCCAAAGTCACAGATCTTCACAATTTTTCCTTGAGCCAGGAGGACATTACGAGCAGCCAAGTCACGGTGCACACACTGTATGGAGAAAAATGAAGTTGTTCAAGGACATGCTTTTTCCATGAGGGCCACTGCCCTTACAAAAGGGTTGGCTTTCTAGGTACAGTCCTAACAGGACCTTCTACTAAACAAGCACCTGCTAACAGGGGCAGGGAAGCTCCAGGCCTCAGGACCAGCAAGGTCTCACACAGATGCATTTTAGGGGGGAGGAGGCAAAAGTGAGGTCACCCTTTCCCATTTTACCCATCATGTACTAATGATATGCCTGTGCTTCTGACCATGGTGGTTTGTGACTGTATGGACCCTTCACCCAGACCCTGCCTTGATCCTCCACCATCTCTGGCACCCTGACTCCAGCAGTGTCACAGGATGCAGCAGAGGAAGACAAGTGACTGCTGCCTTGATTTTTTTCCCACTATGGTGATCTCCATTTCCAGGTAAGTGAGAAAGCTGTCTATATCTCCAAAAAGAATACTATATTTTTATGTCATATGCTCAAAATCTAAATTTAAAACCACAGCCACAGAAGACATTTTTACACCTTATTCCATTTTGCTTACTTTTTTATTTACTTACATTTTTGGAAGCCAAGAATTCCATTCCCCGAGCAACCTGGTAGGTGAAGCTCAGCAAATCCAGTAGACTGAGGCCCTCTGAACTGTCATCTGAAAGAAGGTTTTTGACTTCTGATTCTATTGAAAAAAGAAGAAAAATGTGGTTTTGCTGTGGAGTGTGAAAGTAGCATCCATCTTCCCCTACATATCATGATTCTGAGCTGGTAATTTTAGCAGAGTATTATGACCAAAGCAGTCTTTTCATAGTAGCTATTACCACTTTTAATGTCTGCATCAGTCACTGATACATGTTGCATTTTTGAAAACAGCCAGTATTAAATAATGGGTTTGGGTTTTGTCCTGTCTGTAATTTTTCCCCCAGGAGCAGTAGGAAAAAGTAACGTGAGAAAGGAATGTTACTGGACATTACTGGACTGTCACACAGGTTGTTTACTCAGTGTGTGGTACAAAACTGTTTGTTTAGAGGTGATGCCTTCATTAGGGTTTTGTGCATGCATGTACATTCTTATCCATTTACTTTTGCTGAACACTGTTCCCAGGAAGCATTCACTGGGACTAATCCAATACCAGCAAAAAGGGTCAGGAATTCTATGGCAACAGTTCTTATTTCTTTTCTGAAAAAGGCCAGGAAAAAAACCAGTCAAAATTCAGTGATTCATTTTCCCTGACTGTCCTAGAACATGAGTACACAAGTCTGCCATGTAAATCTGGGACTGGATATGGTTCAGTTTCTGAGGCCTGGAGGCAGAAGTGGTGGTGTCTGTTTTTAAACAAAAGCATATTTGGGTTCTGAGAACAGGGACAGGGAATAGGATGCATTCACTATCTTCATTACATAATCCAGGAAAGTATTTGGGAGTGTTCTGCATTTGGTAAGTGTCAGTTAGTGTGAAATGTAAGTGGAAACAGTACAATATAAACTATTATTATTGGTCATTGCTATTGCTCAAAATTTTTCAAACTACAAGACTGATAAAATCACTGCCTCCAAAGAGTGCCTACAGCCCCATTGCAGAGCACAACTACCCAGTGCTTCAGCACAGAAACAAATACACAGTGGGACCCCTTCTGCTCCAGCAACATGCCCTCCTACCCCCAGAGCAGAATGGAAGAACACAACCACAAGCTTTTAGCTTACAGCTTATGCTCACACTCTTGCTGAACAGAGCTAAACAGTTTATGTGCTTTTAGAGGACAAAAATCAGATACGTGTTTACGCAAGAGTCATTTGTATTAATAATATGTGCAGAAGGGACAGTTCTACATTACCTGACATGGATTTCTTCTTATACGAAGCAGGCCGATCATACACAGATCTCTGAATATCAGAGTATTTAGAGCCCTCTTTCCTTTCCAGCATTGGCACATACTGAGTGGTATCAGCTTGTTTCATGTCCATGTATTCTCCAGTGTTTTCAAATGATAATATCACGTAACTGAAATTGGAAAAAAATACAAGTGTATCAGCTAGTGGATTCCCTGTCACAGCATGTGCATATCTAACCATTCACTTAAGGTGTACCATTGTATTGATGTGAAATTCAACAGCTGGCTTCTTGTTAGGAAATATATATATATATATAAAGATCATTACCATATATAATATGTATAACATAACCATCACTTATTAATACATGTTACTGTGTATTACTGTAGTCAAACACAAGTGCTTCAAACTTAGGGTTTTGCCAACAGTCAGGTATGAAACCATGCCTTATTTCCCAAAATCCCACTGATCTCAAATATCATTACCTAGGGCTTTTAGCTTGAGGTATTCCAAATGATAGGTGTAATTTATTCACCCAGACAGTTTGCATCAAATCCAGTCCCTCTGAACAAACCCATGCCCAGATGAATAGTACTGGCTTTATGTACTATTACCAAGTCAGTTGATCTATTTGTCTGAGTGACTTTGTGAATAATTCTCTGTTTGCCTCTTAAATCCTGGCTTGTTTTATGGCATTACATTATTGCTGAATATATGATGACAAACTTTCTCAACCATCATCTGGAAAAAGTTCTGGGATGAACATTAACCATTAGGATACTCTTGAGACTGGCTAAGCCATTGGTAGATAAAGGAGAGAACTTGAGCTTGGAGAACAAGCTCTGCCAGGCTGTTTGAAGGGAAGGAGTTTTAGACACTGGAAATCCCCCAGGCATGGAAACAAGGAGACAGGTAGATGCACTTTACAGGATATCTATGGAGAAACCACAGGGGTCCTCAGACTGCGGGCGTGTCTATATGCAGGAAACACAAATCTAGGACACATGTCAGGGAGACTGAATAAAAACTTTTGAAACCTTCCCAGACCTATGAAATGTGACAAATAAAGGTCTAAGGAGAAAAATTAGGGAGGAGTGAATGAGAGTAATAAGGCAATAAGGGTTTATAAACAGGCAATAAGGGTTTAAAATGGCTTAAGTCCTTAAGCTGCAGGTCATGGATTTATTTTTTTTCATTTTTTCCCACCTTCTTGTGCTTTCATCAGCGGGGTTCATCCCAAAGATATCCAAATCTTTTTTAGGCTTTTCGGGGTGTCGGTTCAGGAAATTGTCCCTATTCTTGTGCAGGTAGTTCACCAAATCACCATAAAAACAGTATTCGGTAATGATGTAAATAGGACCTGTTAAAATAAAGCAAAATTATTCATTAATGAGTGGGGTTTTTGAAAAACAGAAACAAATACACAAAGACTCAGAAAGTAGTAGAAAATAGAGTTGTGAATTAATACATTTCTATCTAGTCAGTTATGACTACAATTATTACCAACCAAATATCAAGAAGTTTTCTGAAAACCTATATTTGTTTATATTTATTGGTAAATCCTTTACTTGAAATCTCTGTTGATGCCTGAAAATAGAACACAAACTTCTCCGAAAAATGTCAGAATGATAATATAAAAGCCTTCAGGTACACAATATGTCAAAAAAAAATGCTTTAAATTAAATTTGTAGTTTTATAAAATAGGGCAATTAGAATATCTAGCCAATATTGTCCAGCTAGAGGAGCAGTTGGGTTAGGTAACCTCCACCCTAGGTTCTGCCCCATTGGAGCTCTCCCCCCAATCTCCTACCCTATCTGTATTGTGTCCATGATTATGTGATGCAAAATAGAAGGTCCCTAGTAACAGGCAAGACTAGATAAAACTAAAGGAATGCATCAATAAACATTTGTTCACTGTGGGAAAGAAAGCTGGAAAAGTACTAAAAATTATACCTAGGCATTTAACAGTCTACAAAGCTAACAAATACATGAAGATTACATAAAAAGCTAAATATCTTTAGATACCAATGTTCTTGTTAAATACTGAATGATGACCCCACAGCAAACCTTTATTTTGTCAGCCAAACCCACCTGATTTTGTACAAGCGCCAAGCAGATTCACAATATTCAGGTGGGGGCCAAGATGTGTCATTATCTTCAGTTCAGACATGAGTGCCTGTTTTTCACTGGATCTAGCTGTAGCTGTTGGAAAAAAACATATTAGTCACCCAGTGGGAGCAGTCACTTTTTTCATATTAACAAAAAATTTCCCCTTGCTTGCCTCATTGGAGCATTGCTGCCACCGTATCCTTTACTTGATACGTGTCTTTCTTAAGACTCAGAGAGTAGCCATAAATGATTAATAAGGGACTCACTTGATGCAGCTCAGTAGCTGACCCAGTCTGTTTGTCCCTCTCCAGGGGTGTAGTGGTTTGCACATGTGGCACAGAAGCACTCTACAAGCTGCTCATTTAACACAAGCAAGCTCCCCGTGGTTCCTACAGAATCACTGCATCAGATTCTCAGTTCTCATGAACCAGGAAATCTTCAGTGAACTTAAGATTCTTTTACAAGACCTGCCTATTTCCCCTTGTTGTATAGCTCTCATTTGGTCACAGGCATTCATGGTTACTCTATCTTTCTCAGTATCTGCTGAGTTATTTTAGCTGTTCAGCTAAACCTAAACTTTGGATGTTTTCAAAAGCCTGGGTACCTTCAGGCTCGAAATGCCATCAAGCAATCTAACATGTAATTTTAAAATCCCATCATTTCACTATTCATTTTCAAGTTTAGATGCAAGGAATTAATTTATAACAAGCAATGTTTGAATAACCTTGCGGGAACCTGCCCTACCTGGCTTGGGAAATGGAACCATGACAACTTACGTTTCAGCATTTTCACAGCGACTTTCATCACGGGTTGAGAGCGACTCAATCCATATGCAGTCCCTTCAACTACTTTTCCAAATGCACCTGAACCAAGGATCCGACCTGAACACAAGAGAGAGCATTATTTATTTCAGAAAGTAACAGCAATTCAGCTCCTCTCCTATTTCCATTCCTCTACAAGTTGATTCTTGTGTGGAAGGGGCACATTCCCTTAGCCAGACCACTGGTATTATTGCTATTATTGCTGGTTTTAAGCAGAAAAAGCAGATATGAAGTGCTGTCATTAAGTACAATTCTTGAAAAGATGCAAGCAAACATGAAGAGCACACCTGCACCTGGAAGCTCAGCTCATTCAAATTCCTCCCTTCCTGTGTGCTGCCATCTTCACTTTATCCTCTCACATCATGGATTGTCCTAGGCTTAAGCTGACCTCTTTGCCTCAGTCAACACCTGATTAAAATACAGGCGTGTTCCTGACTTACAAATCTGAATTGGGTCCCTCAGCTGTAGTTTCAGTCTATTATACAATGCTGGATACATCCAGCAGTAAAATGGACTAAAGCACATCGACAGCACAGTCAGAAACAGGCAAGCAGCACCATTTCAGATCTGCAAGAAGCTGAAATACATGTTGATCACATATGAGGGGAAACTTCTCTGAAGTTTAATGTACAAGTGTGTTTCATCTGCTGGAAAAAATTGTATCGCAAATTTCCAAGTGCTGTAATGAAACAGCTAGTGTTTATAGACCCTTTACTCTTCCCACAAATCAGTTTAGACAAAAATTTGGGATTAATATATCCTGTCTTCTAATATGGATACAGTTTCCAGAAGAATTTTGTGCAGATTGAGATTTCAGAGAAACATGAACTGCACAAACATACTCCAAAATGCTGTATTTCATAGCTTCTGCATTGAAAACCAAGTTCATCAAGAGAACACTGAGTGAATGAACCTGTATATGAGGTCCAGATGCCGGAATATAATCACATGCCTGACAAGCTGTCGCTTTGGTTTTATGGTTTTTTTTAACTTTAGGCACAGAAAGAATAAGTAGTAACTTTTGCTATGGAGTTATGCAGCATTTTGTCTTTGACGTTCGTTTGCAGTTTGAACTTGTCACCTTTTACACTTCTGAAGGTGTTATCTGGCATGCAATGCCATATGTTTCCATTATCCTCTAGCTACTGCCCCCACTTTTATTGCACACATGCTTTTGAAAGAAAATTTCCAACCAAACAATATCTACATCATTAACAAGCACAAGAAATGGTTAAAGAATGCTCAGCTGAGTTAACACTGGCGAACCTCTCCAAGATTATGACAGCATAGTTTGTCATGCACACAGAAGCTATGTGATTTCTTTTCAAGATTCCCGTGCTCCAAAGGTTGTCCTTCCCAATCAGGATGTGAGAAAGCTTCACACTAAATTTTAGACTAATTCAAACAACCTGAGTTTGAAATTTGGCCCCTGAAACTTTTCAGACTGAAGGTCTGGGAGCCATATGGCAGGATGCAGCCCTTCAGAATGTGATGGCATTTGCTGATGCTCCTTGATCTTCTTGTCTTCACAAGCCAATTCCTCCCCAAAACCATATTGTCAGCTGAGCACGAGGCACACATCTCCCTCTCCATCACCTCTTCTGGGCTGGGGTGCATGTGGAGACAGTGAGAGCACTTCCGGAATGCAGGGAGCCATCACTGCTATTTCCCCTTTTCAACCCTCTCTGCAGATGTAGCCCAAGCCTCATGTCTTTTGCATTTGAAATTTGGAGCCAGGTGGGAGCTAACTGCCCAAGAACTGGAAGCATCTGTAATGCCATCATATTCTTGATGAGTGCTTCATTGAAGCTCAAAATTACAGTGTGAGTTTACTTTTCAGTATAAAGGTGCTGCTGTGATCTGCTCACTGAAGGAGCAGTGCTGCTTCACCACCAGAGAGGGACTGTGCAGACACAGCAGCAGCTCAAGACCCCTCAAACTAGTGGAGGAACAGCAGCTAATTCAGCCTCTGTACCCATCCACAGAGCTTATCTGCTGTGCCTGCCAGAGAGGTGCTGCTTTTTTACTCAGAGGACACAAGGGTGGGGTGTGTGAATTTGTTCCAGATGCAACCATCTCAGCTGGATGCTTCATTTTCTAAAATTGGCCTGGGATAATCAACCCACCCCAAGTAAAACCATAAGTCTCTTGGTCTACATTAAAAGCCAAACAAGTGTCAAGCTTTATAATCTACACCCAGTTTCTAGACTCACGAAATTAGGTACCACATCTCTCTGACTGTTGCGTGACCTGAATCTTAACTTGCCTTTTTCAAATAGGCACAGGTCAGATTCTGTGTCAGACCAGCACTTCATTTTATTAAGGTCACCAGGACAAATAAGTGGCTTGCTGGGAAGTGATGAGAGCAATTCTGCTGTCTCTGTACAGCCACCCTGGTGTCCTGAGCAGCAGCACTCAGACCCTGTGCCTCAAAAGGCACTGCTCTCAGCTCTGTCAGCCAGATGAGGAGGCCCAGGTCCTGCTGGGACCTCATTAATTCTCAGCAGAGCCAGGAGAAGGCAGTGGTGTTCAAACAGCTCATGGCATTACTGCATTGTTCCTTCTGGTACACATCTCCTGGACTTGCACTGGTTTGTGAGCCCTTTAAAGAGCAGTGCACTGCATGTACTGTGGATCAGTGTTGCAAAGGGAAAATTGCAGTGTAACCCAAATTTATCAATTGAAGCTCCATCCAGCCAATGTTCAGAGTTGGCGTTTAACACAGCACTGCACTGCAGGCACTACTGGCTAGAAAAAACAAATAAATGCCAGCTGGCTTACATAGCTAGGATGGGAAATACTCATCTGGCAGAGCCAAAATGGGTTTGTAACCTGCTTCAGAGCCTCCCTGAATTAAAGGTGAAATTGCTTTGCTGTCATCTCCCACTTAGATAAGAGAAAATCCACACAAATCAGAATTGTCAGCCCCAGAAACAAAAGAGGGTCCCCCCCTCACCAGCAAGCATTTAATATGGCAAAAGTGCCAGCAGGTGAGTGTGTCAAGTAGAGCAGTTGTGCAATCCAGATTGACAAAAGGATATGGAGCACTGGGTTTTAAAGTTACTGACTCTTCTGAATGCACTTGTAAACAAGAAGGCATTGAAGCAGGCTGCTGCTCATGAGTCAGAGGGAGACAAAGTCACAGTGGTGGTCTTTAACAACTCAGATCTGACAAATCCTATTTAGGCATATAATTAAAGTCTGGGTTGTAATAAAATAATTCCATAAAACATTCACCCTCCTCTAGTCTTCAATTAGCAACATGAATTTAATTAAAGGATATTGTTCCTGAACTGGAAATTTTTCTCTTGCTTCTTTCAAGAATTAACTCTTTCTCTGTGATCATGAAGAACTACACCAGGGGAATATGTTTCTTGAAATATATCAAACAAAAGATACATTTCATCTCCTTCTCCTGTATTTTGCAATACAATTTGGTTCACAGGTATCTCTAAGAGAGGGAAGCCTTGTATGTTTAAAGCACTGTCTTGATAGAGCATTAAAATTTTCTGTAGTCATTACACTTTCAGTTGGTATAAATGAGAGGTTGGGCCAGCCTTAAGGAAATAATTATGACTGAATTCTGTATGAATTCCAGTGAGAAATAGCAAAGCAGAAAGCAGAAGAGGAGGGAAGAAGAAAGAAGGACAGTAGCCACAAAAATATGTAGTTACTCAGCTCTGATATGTGCATGGCATAGATTAATAATTTAAAAAATATTTTAATAAAACTACATAACTAGTTGCAGATTTTCTTGGTCTCTGCACATAAGTATATAAATGTTTTGCAGACAACAATAATTATGTCCTTCTTGTGGATGCCTTAGCAGAAATGAGGGTTGAAAAGGGTGTTTAACACTGAGAGAGTCACCTAAGCCACATAGGGCTGGACACTGCACACAGGAGGAGAACTGGAACGGAGTCACAGGAGACACTAACACAAGGACCTCAGGGCTGATGCCACTGTAGAAGAGGATCAGGAAGGAGAACTGAGGAGAACAGACACACACACAGAGACTCTGGACTTTGTGGCCATAACTTCCATTGCAAATCCTGCAGAAACCTCAGAGTGGTCACTGAATGTCTTTTTCCCCAAAGAAGGGCGGGGCTAGGCCCTTACAGAAAACTTACCAAGCACTAACCCATCTCGAGGAAACTCCCATCTGGAGTCATAAGGCAGTTGCATTGGGTCCACATAAATGTACTCATGGCCATCAGGGCTGATAGACTCAATGACTCTCCATCTAATCTCATACCTTGGCTTCTGCAGAGCACATTGAATGCAAAACCAACCATTAGAACTGGATCTGACTTTAGAGCAGATCAAAATCCAGCAGGGCTCAGCACCCAAACTGAAATACTTTTCTACATACCTGTTTCCATATGATGACCAGGACAATCAGTGAAATTATAACAATCACTAACAGCACTAAGACAGCAGCAGCCACTGTTAGCTCTGATCTCAAGGCTGTGGAGTAAAAAGATAGACCATATTTTCCTCATGAACCATGAGGAACATCACACACATAAGACACCCACTTCCCCTATCATTGCAATTCCCATGTCCTGCAGAAGTGTCAGGAGCAGTTCCTGAGGCTGTTGACTATAAAGTCTTTCCAAGCCTAAGCTGCTCAGCCACCTTGTTTCAGAACCAAGTACAGATTGTCTAGAAGAATGTCCCACAGCCAGTACTAATAAAATGATAAAATTAATTTTGGAACCACATAATAAGCAAAAAGCAGATGCACCACAAAACCTGTAAAATGCCTCATCCTCAGAAGTACTGGGGTGGAAAAAAATCCACTTTAATTTATTATCTACAACACTTCATATTTTTATCCATTAGGACTGAACTGGGGTGAGTTAGAGCAGAGTCAAACTGGATGTTGTAATTGCATAGAAGGACAAAAACTCACTGGGAGCCACAAGCTTCAGTTCTCGAGTAACGGCACCGAGGTCATTCCTTGCCACACATCGCACAGCCAGGGTTTCCTCTACCTTCTGGAAGGTCACCTGGCTTTCCACCATATTTTTCTCATCCAGATGGGTTTCCATGTGTATATCAGAGATATTGTTAGTCAAAAGGGTCCATGAAGTATCATTGTTGCACCTGCAGAGAAGAATAATGGGGGAAATGGGCATTGGGTGTAGGTATGGATAAGTAAGAGTGAACAGAAAAATAATTACCTTTCCCTGCAAATTTCTTCTGACAACAACACATTTAAGAGCCAGAAGGGCCTTTAGATTGCATCTCTAAAAAACCTGCACCTTTCTTCCTTCAAAAAAAAAATACTCCCTGAATGGAGGGACAGCTACTTCTCAAAATCCTTACTCAGACCTGGACTGTGAAATCCTTGGAGTCAGCTTACTGAACAGAAAGCTTTTATGAGAGAAAGCTGAATTGATGCATTGTTTTGTGTCCTATAGGATGCAAAAAGAAGGGCACTGACAACCTCTCTTGAAATACAAACAACATGCCTCTAAAAAGAAATAAGAATTATCTGAAACCTATTGGCTCTTGATGAGGAAAACATGGTACAGTAACTAATTTTGTTAAGATAATTGAGGATACAGGTCATATTTCAGGTAAGAAACCACCCACTCCTCTTACTTTTTAATGTCCTTGCAAACCAGCCATTCCACATCAGGAAGGGGGGTCCCCTCTGCCAAGCATCTCACTGTCTGCCCACCTGCAGAGCCATGGTGATCATCCACGAGGGCTGAGATCAGAGCTGGAACTGGGAAGGAGTCAGGAGTTTGTTAAAATATTTGTCAGTGCCTACAAAAAAAACCAGCTTCAAATTTCAAAGCAGAACAGGTCTTGTTTGACCAACACCTTAGCAAGAGCTACAGATAGACTCAGCCAGGAGGTTCTTATCTCTTGTAACACAGAGTGGATTCTAGGCTAGAGCAGTGAGAAGGAAGTGCTGCAGTTGTGCCACGTCTTCATGTCATGTTAAATGAGCTATCATCCTACTGTCAGCTGGAATAACTTAGCTGGGTGGATAAAGTTTCTTTTTGGCTCAAGGCCAGTGCAGAAGTGAAAGCCAGGCTCAGGCTAGAAAAGCTCCAGAGACTAACACGCACTCCTCCGCTCACCCTGGTTCGTGCCTTTCCTGTATCCATACTCCAGGCAATGCAGTGTGTAAGTGGATCAAGTCTTTGCTGTGTGCTGTGAGTTCTGGTGGGTGAGGCTTTGGGGCTGCTTACCTTGTATGAGCAATGAGAAGGTGTATCTTTTAACCTCATCTTCGTTTTCAGCAACCAAAGTATAGTATCCACTGTCTTCCTCCTTGGCCCGTATCAATTTTAAAATACTCTGAAACCTGCAGAAATGCAAGTTTTTGTTTGGATTTTTAAAGCAGGCATAAAAAAAGTTTTGGGGCAACATGTAATCTGAGTATGTTCCAATTATAACATGGTGACATTTAGCATTTCTGGCACGCCTTTAACTAAGTCATTACTCAAGTGGTAAATAACTATCAACATAAAACTGAGAAAGAAATGGCCTTAGTTACTTTCTGCAGGGACCTGACAAAGCCCTGATTTTACTGGAAATAGTTGGAAATTATTGGCATGGAGACATGTTAAAGGGAGCGAAGAGGTTTCTTGCTCGGGAACCTTGAGGAGGTTGATGTTATGAAGGTAGTAAGAGGAAGTAAATTAGGCATTGCCCTTTAGAACAAAAGACAAATAAACTATTTTCAAATGCCACTGAGGAAGAAGCAACAAACTGAGGTGTAAAGCGTGAGCAGGAGTAGTGCCCGGTTTCCTGGGGGAGGAACTCAAGTCAGCATGGCAAAGTAAGAGTCAGAAGGTTTTTTACCTCGTTTCCTGGACTCTTCCTGAAGTAGTAACAATCTCTGTAAGATTTTCAATCAGAGTCACATTATCCTTCAACCAGTACATTTTTGGTGCTGGGTAAGCCTGCACATCAACAACAAAGTTTTTGACTTCATGCAGGTTGACATTTTCCAGAGGGCTGAACTGAGGCTCCAGGTGAACAAAGCCTTTGTCTGTAAATAAAAAAGCCTTGTGTAAACAACATTATGCAACATTTTTCAAGAATGGTGTTTTCCAATGTGTTCATAATTTTGGACACTAAAATCAGACTATACCATGAACTGTAATGGCTACTTTCTTATTTTCCTTAACCTCCTTGGTTGCATGCCGAGCAGTACATTCATAATCCCCTGTGTCTTTCACTGATGCCTCAGGAATGGTCAAGGTGTAAACCAGCTTCTGCGATGGCACTTTGATATCATCAAGTTTTATCAGACCTTTTTCTTTCTGTAGTTTGGAGAAGGAAAAAAACTTTGCTTAAGTAACTGAGCTGAAAGCACATCACTGAGGATCTTTGATACCCCTGAAGTGAGAGCAAACATCTAAATCCTGTATGGCAGAAGACTTGTTTACTCAGATAAGGATGCCTTTTGCAACCACAACAGAAAAGCTGTGCCTATAAAAATATACCCTTTTGGGGGTAGGCACAGAAAGTTGAGGTTGAGAGCTCATATTTTGTTCACAAGAAACAAATACCTTTGAAAATTTGGGTAAGCAACTTGTCAGAGAAATTTACTCTTTACGTGCTCCCTTTTCCTCAGATGTAAAAGCCACTCGAGTCCCCTTTGTTCAATGTCCATGAACAAGGATGATTTTTATCCCCTTCACCAGACAAAAAGTAACCAGTTAATAGATGCTATGTTCTGCCTACTCTCAAAACAAGAATAAATTATTGACAAGGAGAAAAAACTTCTGAGAGTAAAGGGATGGTGAAAATGACAGACCATGTTATCATGAGGGGCTGGTACAAAAATATGCTGGGGCTAGTTTTGAAAGGTGGCATATATCAGAGACTATACTGATGTGTAAGATGGAAAACAAGACAAAACTTGCTCAAATAATTTTTCCTCTTGGGCTATTAACTTACTTAAATAAAAGGTGGGATTTGGAGTAACAACTAGGTACACTTCAATTATATCATTCCTTCAGCAACCAGACTTTTTACATGGGATACTCTGACATTGCCTGGGACTGGCCCTAGCCAAGTTTCACTGAATGAAAGTTCTCACTGCAAAAGGATGCTAAACCAGTTTGAAAAATTTCAGGGTTCTACAAAAGTTTTGAGATCTTCTTACTAGATGTTTCTCAAATTGTCAAATTCAGTGACATTAATCTTTTCAGTTTACATCTGCATAATAAAGAACACTTAAGATTATAGACTTGATTCTTCATTGTCCTTTACTATCCCAAAGAACCAGGATTTAAGAGAGCTGTTTTAGAGGTTCAGACCTTCAGCAGCAGAGCTCTACTTAGACATCCAACATACCTAGATCTTTCTGTTTTCACAACATTTCTTTTTTTGCAGCAGCACAAGACCTGAGAGACAGAATTACTTCCTCAGCCATACCTCACCTTCTCATGCTTTGCTTAGTTACTAACAGCAAATTTACCTTTTGGGACTGAATTTCTTTTATGGTAACCTGAAATTAAAAGAACTTACTTGGTTTTCTCTACTCAGCAGTCATCATTCAGATAAGAGAAGAATATTTTACAACCCCACTTGCTTGCTTAATAAGTAACTACAAACATTGGGAGAAAAAAAATATATTTACCACTTTCCCAGGATAATTCCACTGTAAATTAACCACCTCATTGTCAAAGACCACACAAGTTACTACGATGGTCTCTCCTGTTTTGTAGACGGTTTTAAGAGCTTCAATTTCAACAGGCAGCTGTGAAGTAGCTAAGAGAGAGAGAAAGATCTCATTTATTATCTCACAATTTTCACATGGTGCAGTTTCAGAGGAAGATTTCCATTTCAATTCATCTACTGAGGAATCACCTTGAAAATTCACTAAAATACTGCTGATCTATACTAATACAAACAATTTGTATTTAAAGCATGAACTGCACAGGCAGTTCAATCCCGCAAAGAAATGATCCACAAATAAAATTTCAATTAGAGGTTCCTATCTCCAATCCCCCTGTAAAAAGGCATTGGGTATAAAAGCAATTTCCCATTTTGCTAATCAGTGACTGTCTTTGAGAATTCCTTGATGGCCAGAAAAAATGTTTTCAAATTAATTAAATCAGTATGTTTTTCAGGCTATCCAGAGTTCTGCAGTTCAAAGCCAGTGGGAAGCACCAGGTTTTTAAGTTGTGGTTCAGCAAATAGGATGAAAATACATGGACTGCAAAACATTTTTCTTGAAATAATGTTGCAAAGAAGATAAAGTTAGGGACACGTTATTCTCATCAAAATTGTAAGTAAACTTGCAATTAAGTAACTGGCAGTTCTGCCAGAGGAGCAAGGAGCTCATCATTGGAGAAATATCTGATATAACCATGATACTGGTGCTCTTACAGTGTGAAGAAAGAACACAAGCACTTTTTCTTTTTTAAAAAATTAATAGAAATCAATACCTCTTATAATATAGATGAGGAACTCATCAGACTTGAACTCCACTCCTTTAACCATTGTTTTGCACGTGTATGAGCCCGCAGGAAAATTCCCTATGAAGCCTTGTTTGGTGTCATACAAAGCATGCACAGACTTGTCTAAACTGTTAACTAAAGTCACTTGAGCATCTGGGTCACTTGTCCGACAAGGGATAACTGCAGGGTCACCTTCTTCTACTAGGATGAACTGGTCTTCTGGTATAGAAGGAACAAAAGGCATGTCTGGGTCTGTAAAAAACAAGAGGTAATCTTACACTTCTTTGTCTTGTTTTTGTCAGCAAGTCAAGACAAACTCATTGTACAAGAGTTGCATATCAATGACCACTTGTAGGTCATAAATGAACTTGCACAGTTCATTCTCCCAGTGTTTCAGATACTGCAGGTAAGGTTTGCAAATTTCATGTGGTATCTCATTTTAGCTACTTGATGTGACATGTAATGAAACATCTCTCCTAAGGACAAAACAGGAAAGGGGATAGGTTCCTTTGTGACAATTCAGGGTGCAAAATGAAAAAGACAAAAGATCCTCCCCCCAAAATGTTAAGTGGTATTATTCACAACTCACATGATTCTAAGTTAGATGTTTTTCCCCTTTTTTATTAGTAGCTATCTCCTCACCAATA
>WBNO01031308.1:50751-61751 GCA_013400575.1 Peucedramus taeniatus | reverse complement strand
GGGGGGAATAAAAATAAAATAAAATAAAAAATCCAAACACTTTCCAAGTTAAAAAAAAATAAAAAGTAGAAGTAAGTTCCATGTTGTTTATGTTGAACACCACTAAAGCCACATTTCATCAAAAATAGTTCAAGGTACTTATCTTCATGTATTTCTAACATGTCCAACATTACAGTTATGAGACATAGTTAATTATGGTCACAGCATGTGGTTTTCAAAATATGGTATTCAACTAGGAAAAAAAGCAAACAAGGACCTGGTAGTTTTATTTCTTTTAAAGTCAACAAAATACATGCCAGCTTTCCTATCCAACCAATCCAAACTCTGAGTTTAAAACATAATTGCATAACATTATGCATAAAAAGCATAGCCCTCAAATCATCTCCCTTTGGCCATTCAGAATAAACAAATAATCCCTGCTAGCCTGAAGCTTCTGTGCAAAGCTTTATAATAAAATTTAATAAATAGCAATCCAAATCCCTCCAACAATAGACTTTCTGCTGCACTGGCAGGCTCTTTGTAGCAATATTCCAAACACAGCGCTCCATCCCAAAAATGCTGCCAACTCCATGTATTCATTTTCCCACTGTAATTTAAAACAGAAACAAGATTCACCTAGTTTGGTTTTCTATGTGCTGTTAGTGAAAATAGGATATTGTGTGAAGTCCCAACGTAATCCTCCCTGGCTAAAGTGGGTTGCTGCCACCCATTGCCCTCTTAATTCATTGCAGGAAAAACAATTGTAAAGACAAAGTTTATAGTGGAAACAGAGACATTCTCTATAATTTGGAGAAAAGGATATGTTTCTGCATTTATGACATCTTGATGGTTAGCAAGTGGAAAAAATTACAGGGTGTCTCTGCCCTGCCAATCTGGTAGGCTGATGTCTAGAGGCTTTTGAAAACCAAACCAAAAAGTCCTCTTGAAGAAATCTTCCAGCTCTTGCCTTTATATTCCTCTACTGGGTGAGCTGCAAGACTGTTTAGCATGTACAACATCTTCTGGTAATTTGGTTAGAGCTGCTTGGATATGGAGATAAATGTGCCAAAGCTGGCAGCCTCTGCTGAAACATGTTGCTTCAAGAACAAATGCAAACACTTTACATTTGTTTTGGCAATTGGAGAGAAAGTCTTGGAAGAATTGCTGTCCTTGAATCACACACTGTCAACAGCAAAAACTAAATGCCAGAGCAAAATAGCCTTTAAAACAAGTCCTGTTATTGCCTCCTGGTTTTTTGCCCCTCCAGAATTTTCCTTGCCACTGCAGACATCATCTCCTTCAGAACATGCTGCAGTTTTTCAGGATGATTTGCAATCTCTTCTTCTCTTTTTTATTCCCTTTTCAGTATGTTTACTGCAAATCCAGTGGCTTGATCTCTTCTGGCCCTGCAGTTGTGACCCTCACCCCCTGAAGCCCAGCCAATGCTGAGGAAACATCCAGACAGGGCTTTACAAAAGCAGCCAGTCATGGCTCAGCCTTTGGTGCCTATCTCAGCTATGACAATAAAGATTCTCATCCCATAGAGATTGTGGAAAGCCTTTAAGCAGATTTCCAGTCAGAACAAGGGGGTGGGAGGGCAAAGCTGGAAATAGGCACTTCCAAAAAGAAGGGATGCCATTTCTTCTGAGTCCAACAGTTTTCCACCAACAAGGAGAAATGTAACACAGGGCCTGGGAAGGCTGTGTTTGCCTTGAAAATTACAGGGCACTGCACAGTAGCACCATGTGTTTAATCTTGTGTCAGACTGGCCAGCAAGAACACTTCTTTCCCCTCCTTCTGACAGTCACCTCCAAGACATCTCCATTGCTTTACACTTTCCAGGCCCTGTCCACATGTGAACTTTTTCCAGTTCTCAGTTAAAGCCTAATTCAGGTTAAGAACAGGATATGGCCTTCCTCATCTGGCAGCAACTTTAGTATCATACACAGCATTGGTTTGGTCAGTATGCATCCCAAGATACCTACCCAAGTGCCCCCCAAAAATACTGGAATTTCTGTTAATCCCCACCTGGGAGCCAGGCAAACCTGAAGGCTGGACATACTCCCACAGATGAGTTGACCTGGCCACCAAGGTCTGCACTCCAACCCCCTGGTGGTCAGAAGACCTCAGCTTTAAAGTTCTGAGCTCATCACTCTTCTTGAGACCTCAAACTCTTATCAAAAAGTGAAAACCAATAGAAAGAAAGAAGAACATATCCATAGATTTACAGGGGCTGGTCTTCATTTACACATAATTTAACCCTGGGGTTATTTCTCTTCCTTGGACAGTAAATTGCCACCAGCAGCACACCTCTTCTGAACATCCATGGTTCACTTCTCCCACCCAAAGTCCCAGGTACAGCCGTGGCATCCCCCACTTACCAGGCACATAGATGTAGATGTCCTTCCCTTCCACCTCCCCATCCTCCACTTGTGTGTGGTTGTAATAGCAAACATACAAGCCCGTATGGGCGGCCGAGGCATTTCCTACTTCGAGCACTGTCACGAAGAGGCCGCTGTTGTTCTCTTCGTGTCTGATGTCTATCCTGTGGTTTCCCTCGGTCACTGGGTACTGCCAGCTCACTTCGCTGTCTCCAGAGCATTTGAGTGTGAAATTGGAATACAGCTGTACCACCATTTCATTCCTATTGGGAACAATAGTTGGCAGAGGAAGCTGGCAATGTGTTAGGAATGGTCCTGCAAAAAGACACAAATAAATAACATGTGAATACACAAAACAGCCTCAGCACAGGGATGTGAAAGCAAGCAGAGAGGGTCCAGAGCAGCTTTCTTTTCTGACCATTGCAGACCTGCTGATGTCCCAGGAAATTTGCCCTTGTTAAAAGGCAAAGCTTTGCCCAAGGAATAGCAAATGGCTTTCCTTTGAAATGTTAAGTGTTTGCTTGCTGACTTCTGTTTGTCAATCAAGAGGTGAAAGACAGACAGAGGTGAAGTTAGAGATAGCTCCCAATCCACACCACAGCTTTCCGGCACCAAAGTTGTACACAGCTCTACTGCAAACCAGTGAATTCCACACCCTGGCTGCTGGGTCACAGGCATCTCACACCTTCTTACAGCCATGGTCAGGAAATCAGCAGCCCTGTCAGCTTTCAAGCAAGCTCACAGATGAAATTTGGAAACCATTTCCCAAGACTAAAACCTGCATTTTACATCTGACTTCAGTTTCTGCAAAGAAACTGACTTCTCCTGCTGCAGCAGGAGCTTGTACATCAGGTCTACCTCTAGCCAAAATGTACAGAAGACTTGTAGCCAAATAAAACTGCAATTTGCTGAACTAGATGTTGTTGATGGAACCGGTTTTCAAATGCAATCTCCAGTTACAGGCTCAGATTTGCAAGTCTAGGTAATTTGCAGGTGGGTTGGTGCAGGTCCAACTCTCAGAAGGAAAATTAGAGGATCCAAACCCTATAAAATGAGGAACTCACCAAGGAAACATTTGTGGTTTCAGTCTACCAAATGACCTGTACAATAAACAAGCACCTAAGCCCACTGAGTGAAATTTGCACTCTCTGCAATAAACCGGCACCAGGAATCCAGACTGTCTTTGAAATCATTTTCCACTCCTGCCCAGAGTTACCTTGCCACAGAGGCCCTTTCTATATTTGGCGCCCTGCGGCAGAGCCAGCCCTGCTCCCATCACCATTAGCTGAGCAGATGCTGGGAGGCTGGGGTGGCAGCCCCGCGAGTGCGGCGCGGCGCGGGAGGATGCAGGGAGCCCACACAGGCAGGATCCCAGCGGGGCGGGCGGGGGCAGTGCAGGTGGGCAGCTCACTTTCCCCAAGTCAGGTGGGAGGTTATAGCAGCACAGGAGAGACAAAATGGCCCATATGGGCCAGTGAAAGTACTGCCTTCTCAGTAGGTCTTGTCATAGCCTACTGGGGGGAAAGCAGAAAAACCAGGTCTGTGACCAACTGGCAACTATGTGGAATTTGTTATTGTGGGCAGAATGAAAGCGAGTTTAAATACGGATTTATGAAGTATTAGGGGTGGGGAAGCTTAGAGGATTGAGGAACATTACCTGTGAGAAGACATCCCAGGATCAGGAACGTCTGTGGGGAAGTACCCATAGCTACCAACACCTGAAACAGAAAGGGGAAGGCGAGAGAGAGAGAGTTAATGGACTGAGAATTGCATAAGACTTAGGAGGACCCCTCTTCTGCAGTGCCCAAGTGCAGCTTCCCATCACTCCACGCAGTGCCACAAAGAGGATTGGCTCAGGCACCCCAGTTCACAGCCACAGCCCAGTGAGACTCATGCCACCTACTGCCACAAGGAGCGTGTGGCCACAGACTGATCACAGGCAGATGAGACACCATGACCCCTTCTGTCCTCTGGCAGTGTAAGGAGCCAAGTCCTGGTGTAAGGAACCAAGTATCCCCTCTCCAACAGCCTGCAGGCAGCTCTGCTCCCACTGTAGCCTCTGGGACTGAGCCCACAGAAATGCCCCTGCACAGAGGCAGCACCCTCACAAGCATCAATGGAGATGTAACATCTTCATGCAGTAAATTCTGACCTTTCAGCTGCAAGCAGCTTTTATGGGAGAAAAAGTACATTTTAAAGCCATTCTTATTACAAATAGTACAACCCTGAGTGATATTTTTGTTTCACCATTGTACATATGTGTATATATAGCTTACAGAATACAATGTAATACAATAGTGCTTATTGCTTATTTAGCAAGAATTCCCTTGATCAAGAGACATGCTATTTAAAACACATGCTGAAATTTTCTAATGAAATAAATCCATTACAGACTGTAGGCCAGCAGTGCCATTCATAGAGCATCTATTCTTCACAACAGTGCAGAGAGTCACAGATCACATGTAATTATTTCAGCTTTCAAACACACAATCCTAAAGCATCTATCTTGTAGAGGCAACAGTAGCAATCAGCATCTATGTAATTTTTGTGCCATGTAATGACATTTCTACATAAAACACTCAAGCAGCATGCTAGGTAATTTCTAAGGGAGAAGATCCTGCAATCCCTGCTCCCATTGAAACCAACAGATGCTTTGTTGGTGACTTCTAATAGCAACTGGATTTGACCCAAATCCAATATAGATAAAAAAACACTACACAGAAGAGCCCCTAATTTGAAACATTGACCAAGGAGTAAAATAAAGGATGATGCGCCAAGACGGGGACTATTTTTCAAAAGTTCTGGAGAGTTTCTATTCATCCTCTGGTATTCAGTTCCTGATGCTGAGATATGAAAGCACGTAGGTGCATCTAGTTATTACAACTGTGGCAGTGCCATATGGGAATGAAATGCATACAACATGCCAAGGAGTGTTTCTGATCTAGTCCTGCTTTTCTCCTGCAATGGGTGGAGCAGACAGCACTCTTTTGCAGAGCAAAAGAATTTTGTATTCAAACATGAAGGTCTCAGAAGCAGGATTAGAAGACTACCTGCCTCAAAAACATGTACAAACACCTTCAGACATTCAGCTAACAATGTTCCAGCAGACACAAGGCATCTTGCCTGCTTCTTCAATCAGCAATAATTGCCATGTGTTTATGTATCTGTCTCCCATCGATAACAAGACTCTTGGATATGAAATAGTTCCCTCAGTTTCAACCTCTTTACTAATTTTTATCACATTTATACCCTGCATTTTTTTTCTAGTAAAGTAACCCTCTGTAACTATTTAAAGACTTACCATGGTCTGTTTTATTGATCTGACTCCTAATCTCCCAAGATCCAGAAGACAATGTTACCCCACTTCTGCCCAGTTCCCTCCCTTTTCTGACTGAAAAGGCAACTCTCTCCCCCTCTTGTGATGTTTTGCCAGACTATTCAGTGCAAGTGATGCAGCAAAGGAGAAGAAAAAACAAAGCTAGTTCATGTCCTGCACACCAGAAGCTCTGCTGAAGTGGACTTGTTGCAGAGCTGTGTGTGTAAGTGAGGACTGAAGCCCAACGATGTAAATAAGGATGATGGCATTTCCAAAGTGCTACTTTGAACTTGCTGTCTTGGTTGGGCTGACACTGAAATCAGTGAGTGTCTCAATGTAGCACTGCAGTTTAAAAACACAAGGACTTAACTAAATTTGCTTTCTCCATCTGGCTCTTCTTTCGCAACCGAGAGCTTTGATCTTTCCTCAATGACCCGTTAATCTCATCAAGACCCAGAGCAACACTTCTTCACTGTGAAAGACAGAATAATGTACTAAGGATTCACCATCACTCGTACTCAAAACCTATTTGAATTCAGTTACATCACGCATCTGACTTAGGAATGCTGGTACCATCACCAGCACATCCTCACACATCCCTGCCAGACTCAAGGTTTAACACAGGCACCATTTCACACTTATGGGCGAGAGTTTACTCATTCCCACAACACCAGGCAGGTACACCTATCCTGGTTTTCTATATTTACAATCACATACACTTTTGTATGCACTTTTTTAGCTCCTTTATCTTCCTTATGGCAGACCAGTTGTCTTTGCCCCCAACTATCCAAATCTCAGCCCTGGATAAATACATCAGGTTCAGTTCCTAACACTGGTCCATCAATCCATAACTTGGTGTAGCCTTGCTGAAGGCAGTAGGTTTATGCAAGCTGAAGCCCAGTATTAACATGACACATACAATGTGAGTTTGAGCAAACCTTGTTTTCTTCCATACATAGGACATTGCTAGCTAAAATAGAAACATGGGTGTGTATAGTAAAAGCTAGGTAATGCACTGGCAGATTTACCAAACTCTTTGCAGGGGTTTGCCCTGGGTTTAACAGTCACTGAATTTATAGATTTGAAAGGTTTTGACTGAAATCCTGGTATCTCTCTTGTGCACTTTCATGGTCATTTTTTTTTTAATCAGAAAACTAATTCTGAAAAACTATTATCAGTCAGGAGTCAATTTTCCAAACACTAACTGCCAAGCACTGCCTTCCTATAAAGAAAGGTTTCATTGAGTGTGCCACAAAAGACAAGGTAAAATCAACGTTCAGAAACTCAACGGAAATGCATATTTAGAAAATTATGATATTCCTAGATGAGTGCTCTACGTGACCTAAAGAGAAAGAGCGGAGCGGGACCGAGAAGAGCCAAGGGTATATATTATTTTCATATTGCTGTGAATCAACCGAAGACCTCTTTCAAGACAGAAAACCAGCCCATCTCCCGAACACGGGAGGCTGCCGGGCTGATTCACCCCGTCCCTGGAGTTCGCGCTGGCGGCCGCAGGATGGCAATGTTGATCCGCACTAACGAGCCACATTTCTCCTCCTGCAAAAGGCAGCGCAAGTCTCCAACGTAACAGCCTAAACTGGGTCTCCCGGATCAACTTAAAATTCAAAATTCCTGTATTTTTAATTCCATGTGATTAAAACCAAAACAAAACTTAGCAAAAACAACAAAACAAAAAACCCAACAACAACAACCAAAAACAAAAAACCCAAACAAACAAACAAAAAGGCAGTGAAAAAAAGCAAACCCCAACAACACACCAACCCTAGTCCCATTTTCTCTGTATTTACATAAGTGATAGGAGAGTATTTGGATTGTAAATCTTGGCATGTAATGATATGATTATCCTTGTTATGAAAGGGCTGGGTAATTTCAGTCGTGATTTTGTCAGAGTGGCAGTCTGTCCTTCTGGGAAAGCTGATCTTTTCCAGGAAGAGCTAAGGCCAGCCCAAGAAAAGGCATTTCTTTCTTGTGGTATATGTCACCAGCTGAATGTAAATGTTCAGACAGGACATCCTGCAACGTTTCTTGGTCCTCAGTTCCCAAACTGCAAACTCAACTCTCCACAAGAGCAGCGCTGCCCTGCAGCGCTAACATGTGGGTCTGATGGTTTTGCTGGGGAAAGGCTCAAAGCTCTTCAATAAAAAAGTCTGGCATAAATATTCTCCCAAAATGAGGCTTGTTCCATGACCCTTTACAAACATTTGAACCCAGCATAGCCTGTACATAGAAAAACTATGCATCAAGAAAAACCCAAGGAGTAACCATGCATCAAGTGCCATGCATCAACCATCCCGGTGCTGGTCTCCCACTGAGTACTTCGTGCTCTGCAGGACTCAGGGAGGCTGCCTCCCAGTGAGCCTTCTAGTCAGTCCCAATTCTTCAGCCCTCTGGGACAGAGTCCCTCAATCTAGGAGCTAAAGGTGGTGGGGGAATTGCAAAGCCTAAATTTTCCCACTTGATCCAAGGAGGGTTTTACATGCTGTCCCAGAAAACAGGGGGGGGAAAGAAAAAAAAACAACCAAACAGCTGACACTTCCAAGGAATACATCTTCCCTAGGTTCTCAAAATCAAATAAAAAAACACCTCAGATCCCAACTCAAGTGCTGAGAAGCATTGCACGGAAAAAAATATCCATTTCTGTTGACCACAAGAACTAGGAAGCCTAGCTATTGCAAACTTTTCCCTTGGGTACCCATGCAAAGCTTTATAGGCTTGAACGAGATGAGTCAAGCAGGAGAACAAGGCATAAGGGAGAGAAAGGATCGTTTGCTTTCTTGTTTGTTTTTTTGTAAATTATCAGCAATTCTCACCGCACCAAGGAAAAATCACCACTTAGAAGTCATTCCTTTGTCTTTAAGTCTTCAAAAGTAATAAAGGAAACATCTTCTATTAAAAATTTTAGACTTCACATACAAAAGTAAGTACCATTGTAGTCATAATGAAATAAAAAAGTAAACAAGGCAAGGATTGTATCAAGTTATACATTTCAGCCTCCTTTTTAGACCAACTGGTATAGCTGGAAATAATCTGTGAGGTCTGGGCTATGCAAGACTTTCTGTCTATATATACTTTACTTCAATTCTAGCCCAATGCTGTAGTAAAGAGAGGTATTTTATTAAAATATTTATTACTTCCTGCTTTCTTGAAACCTAATGCCTATATATTACCCTCGGAGCCACATGAAGATTTCTCATACATCAACAAACTAGTAACAGCAAAGATGGCCCCAGTACCCGATGGCAGCTGGACTGGCACACCTCCTGCCCCTCAGTGTCTGAAAAGGAGTACCAGAACAAGGGATCTCATTTAAAAGCAGCAGGAGAGTGCCTGCAGGCTGAGAGACCTGGTTTGCTTGTGGACTCCTATATCCTAGTGTTTTGTGAGGTCTCATTTTTCTGCAAACTTTTTTCCCCAAGCTTTGAGGTTGGCTAAACCTCTGTTTAGCTGAGGGCCGTTCTAAAATACTCATTGTTAACTAGAAGATCCGGAGTCCCTTGCTGGGAGATGTTTCCCTAGCGTTTCTACACACAGAGTTAAAAGTCGGATCTCCACAGCTCAGATTTTGATGAGACGATGACAGAGAAATCTTCGATGCCCGTCTCCTTGCTTTGATCCTGTGTCTTGTCCCATCTAAGGACACAGAGCTTAGTCAGCCGAGCGGACTACGGGGCTCTACATCGGCCCTGGCAGATGCCGAGAGTGTAACAAGCCATCCCGCTCCCCCCGGTGCGTCCCGTCGGGGACACAGCGGCCGCCTGCAGCAGTCGGGACTGGGGTGTGGATGGTGGTGGGACGTTCCGTTCACACCTTCCAGCCCCCATCGGGCTGAGGGCGCTGGACAGACCCTGCCGGGCCTTGGGGAGCCCGGGGGCCGCCCCCGGGGAAAGGGACAGCGGCGCTGCCGCGGCTCCCCCTCGGCCCGCCCGCCCTCGGCGCAGCCCGACGGCTGGAGCCGCTGCAGATCAAAGGCTGCCCGGGACACCGAGCAAACCTAGCAGAGATGGCAGCTCCCAGCCACTTCACTGTTTGTCTGGGAAACAATAGGAAAGCCTTTGCCAAGCTCCAGAGACGACTTTTTTTTTTTTTTTTTTTAATTGGGGGTAGCCGGGGAAAAAGAAAAAGCGGGATAGGGGATATGGAAAGGAGCAGAGCACAGACGTGTTTCCCTGCGGAGCTGGTGCTACGACCCGACGCTTCTTCTCCAGCCCACTCCGTCAGGCGAAGCACGAAGCCCCAGGGCGCGGGGTCTGGAGAGGGGCGGGAGTCCCGGCGGGGGACAGAGGCTGTGACCCGCCTGGGAGCTGCGAGACCAGGAGGGAGAGATGCGCCCGCAGCCCTGGGAACGGGTTCGTAGGTTCCCATGAGTGCCGAGGCGATGCGCTGCCTTCTCCGGGCGTGCAGACTTCGGCCCCGCAGGAGCGCTGGGGAGCTCGAACACTGGCAAGAGACGCGCCGAAAATACCGTCGAGGGGCGCTGGAAACGTGCCCCCGGCAGTGTCGGGGGCCAGGGCGCCGCTCCCGCCTCTGGCCCGCAGCCACCTCCTCGACGGGGTGCGGACGAGCCCCGGGAGCTGGCGGCTGAGCCCTGGGACTGCTGCTGCCTTGCTAGATCTGTCGCTGCTGGCTCCAGGAAAAGCTGTTCAAGTCCTGTTCTCTGGAAAGGTTCCTGAGCTATGGGATCCGCGTCCAAAAATGTTGAGCAATGCCGCGGACAGCCAAAAAGCCATTTCCTACTTGCTCCTAGGACTTTTCCAGGGGACTCCAGCCTGGCAGAGGCTGGCAGGTTTGCAACTCTGGGCTTGACAAAATCCAAAAGGTGGCCGCGAAGACTTTGCCCTTCCGGGGTAGGAAGCAGTGGGGTCCAGCAGTCCGGCAGGGCATACGGCAGCGCTGGCATTCCCGTTGAGAGAGGGGCTGCAGGCTGGAAAGGCTCCAGGTACCAGCCCTGTCTAAATTCAGCATCTTCCCTTTTACCGAGACACTTTAAAAAAAAAAAGACGGAGCGCGCAGGGATGGAGATCGGGTCGCCTTTCGGGGGTTGTGTGGGTGCCTCTGCTCGGGGTCTCGGGGCATTTTAGGCTACCGGGTCAGGGGGAGAGAGGTGAGAAAGGGGATCTAAAGGAGAGAAGGTGGTGAAAAACAAAGGGTGGGGGAAGGGACGGGAGAGCAGCGGGCTGAAGGAAGCGAGGGATGCGAGAAGAGAGGGAGCCGCTTACTTGGTCGGTGCGCGTCCCCGCTTTCCCCCCTGGGGCGGGCACCGCCGCTGCCCGCCGAGCCCCGGCGGGTCGCTCCCGCCCCCGCGG
>WBNO01031308.1:21778-50343 GCA_013400575.1 Peucedramus taeniatus | reverse complement strand
CTTTCCCTGCTCAGCCGCGCTCTTTCCCTCTCGCTCGCCCTCCCTCCCGATCCGACTGTAATGGTCTCACAAACCGCGTCCCGTAATTGATTCAATGTTATAGACCATCCTTCCAAAACTAATCATTTGCTTTAAGTAAATAGCTGTCAGGAAATGAAGCCCCCCTCAGGCCCCTTCAGAATAAGAGCGGGCTGGCTCGCCCGGCGCCCCCAGCCCCGCGGCCGGAGGCGGGCGCGCCGGCGGGGGCTCTTACGCAGGCAGGGGGGCCAGTCTCTGCCTCCAGATTTCAGCAGCCTTGCAGGGGAGGGGGAGGTTGGCCATATGGCAGGGGCGAGGGGGAGGAAAGGGGGAAGCGGGGAGTTTTGCACTGCAGGGGGAGAAAATAAAAAAAAAAAAAAAAAAAAAGAAAAAAAAAAAAAAAAAAAAAAAAAAAAAGAAAAAAAAAAAAAGACCCAAAAAACTTTCATGAAAACTCTGAGTGCTCCCAAATTTCATGAATGAGTCTTCCCTCCTCAGACCCTCCAGGACGGTGGCCGGTGGCTCGGGCGCCGGGCTCGATGTCCACTCTTACAATGTGAGTTTATGGATGGGGAGTTTGATTTGGAAACGAATTCGCGGCTTCCTCGTGTCCTTTGTACACCGCTGCGCTCGGGTTTGGGCTAGGAAGCTGGATGGACGGCCGTGAGCCAGCCGGGACTAGGAGGCACAGAGAGACAGGGGAAGAGACGAATCGCTAACATTTATGAATGAAAGACACAACGAAAGGTAACCTTCTCCAGGAGTCAGCCTCCCCAAAGCCCGCAGCTCCGACGGGACCGAGAACACTCTTCTCTTCGTCTCTGCCTTCGCTTTGCCCTGCTCAATCAGACCCCAGTAATAACCAAACCAGGGACACGACAAGGGCCGGAGGTGCCGGCGGAGGCGCGGGCAGCGCACGTCCGAGCCCGTCCTGTTTGAACACGCTCCAGACGGAGCTTTGATCCCCGCCGGGGAACCAGCACTGGGTATCTCTGCTTTGTTGGCCGTTGCTATCACTGCGATAAGGGGTGGCCGGGGGAGCTGCCGGGGAGCTGCCCTCGCCGCCCTTTTGCTGCAGGCTTCGTGCGGAGCGGGGCCGGCGGGGCGCGGCGATGCGGCGGCCGCGGGAGAGGGGGCAGTGCAGCCCCAGGAACGGAGCGGAGCGGAGCGGGTCCCTGCCCGCTGCCTGCCTTCTGGGGAGGGCACCGGCCCCACAGCTGCCTGCCGGGGCTTCTCCCGTTTCCTTCCTTCCCCAGTCCAGCACCACCACCACCCGCACCTCTTTCTCACATTTAGTATTAAACAAAAGTTGGTTCTGAAAGTCAAGAGCCAGGAGCCAGTGGTTTTTCTCTTTCCTAAACGAAGGAGAGTTCAGCCTCTGAAACGAAGATGCCCCGAGGAGAACAGAGGCAGAGACGAGAACCAACTCCCAAGGATGCGCGCTCAGGCTGAGGTACCCCTGTCTGGGCTCTCAGGGTTCCCGGCGGCGCTCCCGACCCTTTGCACGCCCTCCACTAGTGCATCCTCGGCTCGGGTGAGAGCACAACCCCGCTATTGCTTCCACATGTTCCTCCAGGAAATCATCGGAGTCAGATCTATGAGCAGCCCCTGGTCGGAATGCTAACAGGATACCGTAATGCTTGTGAACAACAGGCTCCCAGTGAGTCAAAAAAGCATGGAGAGAAAAAGAAAAAAAAAAAGCCACACCAAACAAACAAACAACACAGGAGAAAAAAACGCACACCGCACCCTGGAACTCTCCATCTGAGAGGGCGAGCGCACCCAGCATCCTGAAACCCTTAATTTGTGGAGGGAAATGCTTTATAATTACTTGGATCAGAGCTGCGGGCTCTCGCAAATTTCGAAGATGAACATCAACTGCCTCTGCGCCGGGGCGATCCTGCGGGGCTCGGGCCCCGATGTTCCGGCGTGAGCTTATCTGGTTCAACGTGCGGGGTGATTCCTGGCGAAATACCATCAGGGTGGGATGTCATGCGAGAGCTACTCTTTCGAAAAGAAAGGAGCAAAAGGAAAGGGAAGGAGGCGTCTTCTGGTTGCAATTACCTGCCTCATTTGAATAATGCCTTTGTCGTGATCATTATCGAGAGGTCGTTAACGGCTTCCACGCGGGATCTCACAAGACCCAGCCAAAAATAAAAATTGCAAACTGGGGGACCGGCAAGGCTGCCTGCTAGGCCAGTCTGGCCCTTCGGGCGGGGGCTCGACGGCTCTGTGGAGGCAGGGACGGAGGTGTCCCGTCGCCCAGGGACCCTTGTGGGGGACGGTGACGCTTTCCTAGACGTAGCCTTCCCTTGCCCACACTAAGGTCCCGGTCCCGCCGTGCCCAGGCCCCCCCCCGAGGAGCACCGAGGCGGCGGGAGCTGGGCTCTGCCCGTCGGGCCGATCCCTGTCTGCTGTGCGGCGGGGCCTAGGGATTGATCCCGCGCAGAGGAGGTGGTAGTTAAAATAAACCCTCCAGGACGGCTGCTGAGCTCTGCCTCCCGCCCCGTGTGGTGCAGGGGGGTCCCGTCCAGGGAGGCGAGGGGGACGTGGGGTTAGCGAGAGGACAGGCTGGGGGTGGGGGGATTTTTTACTTCTCCCCTGTCCTCCCGCCTCCCCCTCCCCTGAAGAGCTGGAGCATAAAGCATCCCGTTAGGGTGTGTTTATGTGGTAACAGATGGAAGTTGCACGTCTCAAACAAAGTGCGGCGCCCGGGCTAGAGCCGCTCTCGCCTGTTTATGCTCCCAACCTGCCCCCCGGGGTGGGCGGGGGTGTGTGTCCCCCTCCCGGGCCCGCGGCGCCGTCAGAGTCCGGGCAGCGGGAGCACCGACGGCTCGGGTTATTGCGGGGCGGGTCTCTCCACTCTCAGACGCTTCCAGGGGGGCTGGGAGCCTTCGAGGCCCATTTCCCCCTCCCCCGCTTAGCATCCCCCTCCCTGGGGAAATCACAATTTGTTTCAAGTAATAAATCCTTTCCTGCGGCTCTCTCCCAAGGGTGAGCCGGGGAGCGGTTAACTGGATAAGCTTATTGAACAACCTAAAAGGTGGCTTGTGTGGCCACCGGCGGGACTGGGCAGGCGAGAGGGGGTGCCTCGGCCCAGGCTCCGCGGGAACGGCCGCTGAGGGGCCGCAGCCTTTCGACTGGATGGGAAGGCTTGTCTGGGTTTGATTATCGTTACCCTCGTTCAGCGGTGCACGGAGCAGTAGTCACCCTTTTTACCTTTTGGAGCAGGAACCCCTGCGGGAAGAGAAGCTACAGCCCGGAGCAGAGACCCCTCAAACCCGAGAGAGGGATAAAGCAGAGTGGCCTCACATCTGTGTTCGCATCCATCGCCTAGGGAGGAGAATACAGCGGTGAGGGCTGCCTCACCGGGGCAGGAGAGCTAAGCACGGGAACCCCAAGGGCCCGAGCCCCTCCGGGAGATGTGTTCTGGAGGCGGGAGAGTCTTGTGTACATTTACAGTCCTAGCAGATTTTTAGATTTTTATTTCTTTCCATCTTTCCACGAGTACAGATTCCCTCGTTTTGTTTGTTCAACAGAATTTGGCTCTGAATAGCAGGGATCCCGTGTCACTGGGAGGACAGGAGGCCAGACAAAAGAAATTAACCTTGCCCAGCCTGCCCTCCCTAACCTTTATTTTTATTCGCCACATGGCTTTTTGAGGTAGCTCCCCGTACCCGTCGTTTTCCTTCCCCATGCCCGTCGTTTTCCCACCGAGGCCGCTGCTGCCACGACGTCGAACTGTTTTGCTTTCATTGTTGCGTTTGGCTCTCGACATTAAAAGATGCCAAAACAGCCGTGGAAGCTGTTTTCTTTGAAAAGCAGACTTTGTTTTTCCTTTTGCTCCCGCCCCGACTTTTTTGACTGCGACAGAATAAACAGCCCGCTCTGGTCCAGAAGCAGGCTGAACGCAGTTTAGGGGCGAGGCGTAGCAAGGGGAAAGGGGCTTGTTACCCTCCTGGCCCTTCGCCGCCGCGCTCCGCTCCGAGCCCCGGGCGGGGAGCCCCGGCCCCGCCGCACCGACNCCGCCCGCGACACTAGAGGGCACCGGAGCCCGCGGGAGCAGCCGCAGAGCCCGGCGGGGGCACCGCGCCCCGCCTGTGCCTCGTTAGCGACCGACCGGCTCTGGAGAACGCGGTGAACAGGGGCCGTCCCGGGAACCAAATGGCTCCAGCCCCGTAGGTCCAGCCCGGGCCGGGCTCAGCAGCTCGGGGGATGTGGCGTGTTGCAAGTAAAGCAGAGAGATAAATTCCTCCCGTGCCACAAATGATAAGTTTTCCCTCTGAAATCAAAGGATCGTCTGCTGATTCAGCCCAGGTTTGACTTCGGTTCATAACTCCCGAGACCATTATCTCTGCCTTTGTTCTTTCGAGCTGCAGCAATTAATGGATTACAGCAGGACAAAACCACAGCCAGACCAAGCAGCTTTCGTTCTGCAGCTATTTACTGTTAGCACCAGCTTTGCTCCCCTCGGGCTACTGTGCTTGGGAACCCAGCCCTGAGTTCCGCACGGGGGAGCTGGATGGTGTGGAGGCCACCCTGGATGGCGCAGTCATGGTCACTGTGACACGGTGGGCATGTGCCAGCAGCTGTGTCAGTGTCGGTCCCCACGTATGCCTGGACTGATCATATTCACCATACATTCCTACCGTGGGCACAGGAGAGCCAAGACAGGCTGAGCAGAATAAAGTGTCTGATTCAGGAGAGAACATATCTGTTTACTGAGCACCAGGAACCACCCATGCTCCAGGCAAGGGATGTTATTTTTCTGCTTCATCCCACAACAGGTTTTCTTCTGACACTTAGTGATTAACACAGACCTTTGGGGTGATTTGCTGTGGACATACTGGAGCTACAGCCAAGGTTTATGAGTTGTAATTAGGTTTCTAAAAGAATCCCTCTCTTCACCCGATCTTTCACGCTCCAAAAGACCCCCTGCAAAAAAAAAATTGTCCCTCTATTTCTGTGGCAGGGAGTGTTTCTGAACATGGATCTTCCCCATCCCAAGGATTAAGAAGATGGAAAGGCATTAATGTTTCCTAAGAGCTTGCAGAATTAGGGTTTGTGTGGAGCCACCACTAGGAGCTGCAAGAATCAGCATCCATGTTTGTCACATCAGCAAAAAGTTCCAGACCTGGAAATAAATGTGAATTCATTTGTTCACTCGTTTTACTCATATTTACCAAGATTATGCTGGAGGTATGTCAGCAGGAGGCATGAATCACGTTCATTCTTCTTGCAGCACTGTGTATCTCCTGTACTCAAGGTTCTGTGGCCCTAATCAGTGACGGAAGACATCAAGCAGGCACCAATCACACCTGAAGCCATTCCAAGAAGTGGCCAATGCCCATGTCTTCATTTTTCTTTCTTTAGTTGAGACACAGGAGAGACTGAAACATTGAAATGTCAAGGGAAACAGTTCCTCTATTTTTTGTTGTTTCTCCAAAAGACTATTTGGCCTTTTTCTCTGAGATCACCTTGTTTTAATCTGTATCTCATGTAAGTCTGCAGAGAGCACTTTCTGCCCCAGTTACGTGATCATTTGCCTGTTTGTTGATGACAGTCCTTTAGAGAACTCAGCTATAGGCACTCCTCGTGAGCAAGGTGGTTGTGGAGAGAGAAATGAGAGAGTGAGATTAGAGGAGAATGCAGGTAAGGGTTCCTGTAGCCACGCATGTGAAGCTGCAGTTCAGGCTTTGACAGGAAAGCTCTGATGTGGCTCAAGAACAGAGGATACAGCAGCATTTAGTTACATTATGATCCTTAGACTGCTGGGGTTTTTTTTAGTCAGATATTTTGCTTTTTAATCTAAATTATCTTTTGAGAAAGAGTCTGATGTGGAAACTGGGCCAGATTCTGCTTTGTGTAAACCTGGTGTAACTCTAACTTCAAGGGAAATATTCCAGATTGAATCTGGTATAATTAAGATTAAAAATTGGCTCTGAAAGTCTTTTCTTTGGCAATAAAGTTAGAGAAGTTCTGCAAAGAAAAATAATTAAAAACAGGACTTTATTTCAGTGCTCTTTTAAATAACATATGCTATAGACGCTTTGAAGGCATTTGTTCTCTATGACAGCAGTATTTTAGAACTTTCACTTAGGTTCCACTGACTAAGTTAACCCTTGACAAGTAACTGTGCTTTAAATGTTATGTACAGAAACTTTTAATTTTGCAGGACATTGTCCAAACAAAAACCAAATTCCATTAAAAGGATACAAATGCTGCTGTGGCAGTTGCAAGCTTCTGCTTGCTGCTGAAGTCATGAATTTCACTGCTCTAGCCACAACACAAGCACTGAAATAATTCTGAATTTATACCTTAATCAACGTGAGGGTTTTTTTATGGTGCAAACCTTGTTATCTGACTGCTGAACTCAACACACTGAGAAGGAGCAATTGTTCCTTAGTATCCCTGGAAAGCAACCTCTGCAAGGAGTTCCTAGAGGCATGCTGAAATACTAGAAATTGCTACACAATTTTCTATAAGAAAACAAGATATCATTTAACAGTTTCTGTATCCACTGACATCTGTATTTGTTAGGCCCATGCCCACCGTAGAAAATATGTCACCATCATTTGATTGCAATTGGTGAGAAGATGCTGATCAGTTTTTGTTAGGTCTGGCTTTCAGCCCCAATGAAATCACAAGGATATTTGTCATTCTCTTGACTGGCCCCAGATTTTCGTCATGGATTAATCAGATCTCTCTTTAGGGTGTATAGGAAAAGAAGGGGTGAAGGGGAAAGAGTAATTTATCTTTGATTCCTTGTGGGATATGAAGAATAGGTATTTGGAAAACGTATTTTTCTCTTTTAAAGTGGGGTTGGCACGTAGAAGGAGTCAAATCTATTTGCTATTTCAAAAGTACATGAGTATCAAGCCTTGTCAAGCCTTCTCTTTTTGGTAGAGGACTCCTTGCTGAATCAGTGAACAAAGACACCATGGTGAAGCTGACTCTTTCACAGAGCAATCTTTTCATCTCTCTGTTGAGAAGGTTTGTACAATTAGGAACCACCCTAACACATCACATCACACCACCTCCAAATTCAATGAGCTTATCCACCATCCTTTTCTGCCCTGCATGAGTGCCTTGGGAGGCTGCAGGAAGCAAACACGGGAGGAGAACCCAGACTGCAGCTTTGAAAGAACATGTACTGCAAGAGCCAGGAAGATGGAACCCATTCTGATTTTACACATTTGAGATTTGTTTCAGAGAAAGAGAATTGTGGGGTAATCCCTCACCAACCTAGCCTCTATTCCCATCCATGTTTTGCTTCCTTTGTCCCTTGTTAATGGGCTAAGTACTGAAGGAATAACAGTAAGGATACAAAATAATGCCCAATTCAGAACAGTTCTCTTTGTCCATCAGTCATGGACACCATGAAGAAGGAATAAGCACAGGTCACTTCATCTCTGTTTTTTATTTCAGAGTCAAAGGAAATACAAGTGTGCTCTTCTCATTGTCAAGAGAGTACAGAATATTCTCTCCCTCTCTTTGCAATGAGAGAAAACATTTGTAAAGCCAACATAAATGCAAATAAGTTCTTGCAATTCCTTTCCATCGTTTCCATCACCAAACTTATATTTTTCTTTTCTTAGTTATTTCTCTCCCAATGCATTATATGCTACTGTAGGAAAAAGGTATTATTGAAATCCACATCTCTATGAAAGTTGGTTGGGAATCTCTTGCTAAGCAAGCTGCAAGCAGAGTCTCTGGTAGTCTGAAAGAATCTATGAAGCCTGTTCGGATTATCCTTTTCCAAAACATTGTAGGATTTAGTCAACTTGACAAGATGAAGTGTTGAGGAAATGCTTTACTCCAGAACCATTAGCAGCTGTACAGCTGGGGGCTGATCAAAACAGTGCTCAGAAGTATGACCATAGCCTCTGCCATTAACAGGGATGCTGGAGGCATGCAGCTCTGTTTAGGGGAGGTTTAAATATATAGGTAGTTAGAGAGTTTGAGTGGACAGAAGCCATTGTAAATATCTGAGGAGTCTAGTGGTTTTTTTTTTGTGGGAGACAAATGGTCCCCCAGCCCACTTAGCACCTGCCAGTGTCTCTCTGCTGCCCTTTGCCCTGTGAAGCTGCTTGTTCTGACAGCTTCTGCAGCTCTCCTGGCTTCAAATTCTTTCTCCGTGTGTTGGCCTTTTTCATTGCTGCTTATCCTAATATTGACTTAGGGAAGGAGGAGAGTTAAAAATAGCTGGCTCCCCTACTGTCTACAGACCTTCTGCCTAGCTTTGCTTTAGGCTTGTGAATCACAAACATTGGTTTAAACCATCATTAGCATCTGAATGGAGATAAAGGGACAAGAGGAGCTAGGGTAGGCAGTCACCTTGTGTAAGCATCACTCCTCAGTTATTGTGAAGAGCAGGAGAGAAGCAGGATCACAGTGGAGGATGTTTGCATCCCATTTCAGCAGTGAGGATTATTTGGAATTAAGGATGTAACAAACTGTCTTTCAAAAAACCATGTTGGATCCCTCAAAGCATCCACTGGAGCCTGAGTAAAACCTGCTGTCATTCTTGGGTAGCTTTGTTTCCTCCCTTCTCTCTGCCATCATTGTTTCTAAACTGCTCTGCCTGCCCAAACCCAGGAGAAGCAAGGGTGAAGCCCCAGGTCACAGGGGTGTGCAGGGTGAAGGGGAATGTGTGTGACCGGGGGAGGCGGTCATACTGCCGTGGGTGGCACAGTTTTATGAAGGTCAGTAAACCTCGGCTCCATCAGACCACCAGAGAGAGTGGGTTTCCCAGCTGGAATCACTCAAACATGTGGCCCTGCACTGAAAAACACCCTAGCTCCAGTCTCCAGGAATGCATCTCTGCCATGGTTAGTAAAAGTGTCCCAGAATATCTCAGCATCACAGTGTTACACAAGAAGAGAGCCAGACTCTGAGAAAGACACATTCAAATTGGGATTGAAACCAACTGCTGGCTTCCCACCCAGAAGCAAAAATAAAATTAGCATAGTCTGTAAGCGCAGGCACCATGGGCTCCCTCCCCCCAGCTCCATGGCTTCGCCAGCTCTGCAACTCCTGCAGCATCTCCAGAAACCACAACAGAAAGGAGACACCACAAAAGTCAAACCAAAAGTAGTCTGTGGTGAGGTGTCCTTTCAGGGAGAAAAACTTTCAGATCTCTATAGAGATTAAAAAGTGACAAGGGTGATGGTTTTTAACCTGTTTGGGTAAAAAAATAACCCTTTCATTATGAGAGCAGGTAATGAATCCAAAATACAGCAGCACTGTGGCTTTGGTAAGGAGTCAGTGCTGAGAAATACGATGTCATCCTGATGTCAGTTTGAACGTGTCACATTGGTACGGCAGTGTCATGACTATCTCCTGCGGACTTGTGTCTCTACCATTTGCTGAGGAGGCCCAAGGATCAGTCCCACCACATCTGAGCCTGTAGATGTGGCCAGAGGGACAGGAGAGTAACACACTGGAGGACAGACTTTCTGTTGGAAAAGACCCGGATGCAATCTGTCGTCTCCTGAGGTCAGGGATTATGCTAAGACCTGGAATCAGAACTGGACCACAGTGCAAGAAACGCCACATGCAGAGGGTACAGCAGGGTACCTCCCAGTCTTTAGGTGGTGGTCTCCAGGCATATTGAAATGCACTGGTGCCAGTCCTCAAATCCTCTGTTTGGATGGAGAGTGGTTTTCTGATGATTAGATGATTACATCCACATTAGTGGCACGAGAGTGTCTCCAGCAGGGAAAAGCCAGAGTAGACAGAGCAGCTAAGCCTGTGGAGAAAGCATAGGCAGAGGCCTGTGCCCTCATGCTGGCATTTATGTTAGTTATGCATTTAGCATTCACTAAAGCAGCTACAAGGCCGTAAAGGTGAAAGTTCAGATCACCTACTATTTCTGTTCATATTAGCTTAGAAAACTTTGGGCCCATGCATACCTACACATAAAATACCCTTTGGAGTTATGGTCCAGAAGACTGGTTAAACCAAGTAAATGAAATTGATCAGCTCATGTTAGTGCTAGTTGCACAGGGAGAATGACCAATCTCTTCACAATGATTACAGTAACTCCACTGATGTAAATGAGGGATAACAGTGGAAATCCACAAAGTTACAGTGAGAAAAGAATGGGACCAAGAGGATGTCTTTTTTCTTTGAACTCATAGTGATCATCCATGATGTTTTTCACTTTTTGAAAACTGAAATGGTAAATCAGAAAATCCATAAGGACAACATTTTATTTAACAGGCTGTACCTACAGGGATCTGTTAGATGTCTCTCAGAAAAATCAGTATATTGGAGGTGGGGTTCTAAGAAAAGTTTTTCGTGTTTCTGTCAGGACTATCACCAAAAGGACTTTGTTTTGGAAACAATAAAAACCAGAGCCAACTTTCCACTTCCAACATGTCCCATTCAGAAGGAATGTGCAGAAGACCTTGATATGATATGAATTAAAAGGATTCTGCCTTTGCCAGCCCTAAATTCCAGGAAGTGAGACACAGCATCCTCATCTGCTCTCGCAGGCAACATTTGTTTTTACTCTAGCCTGAATACCAGACTGTTTCCTAAATCTCAAGAAGATGACCGTTCACTTAGATTGCTCAGCCTCTCACAGCAGAGGAGCAGGCTCTACACAGGCATTTCAAGCGCTCTTGCATGCCATCCAAAACTGACTCCTGCCCCTGGAGATTTAGAGGCGCCTCTGGAAGAAACACAACGGGATTCCAGTGTGCACAGAGCTGGTGGGACAGAGCTGCCCCAAGGCCCCTTGGTGGCAGTGCTCAGAGCAATGGGGCCAGGAGATCCTTTCCTATCTGGAGCCAGACTAACACGACTGCTCACGACCCTGCAGGGGAGTAGATTTCGTAAAGTAGATTCAGAGCTTTATGAAATCATTCCATAGCCCTGTAAGGGCTGCTTTCAGATTTTGCTTCTTTCCTTCCTAGTATCATTCATTATTCTACTTTCTGTTCACAGGCAGCAGGCATCCTACTCACTTTGCACACATACTCCCAAAAATGTGCAGAAATTCTCTGGCTCTGGCTTCTGACCTGGCAGATATTACCAAGCCAGTCCTTCACTCTCTGCAGATCCTCTGGGCTGATGCTCTCTGAGTTTGAAGTGCATTGTGCTAGCAACATCTGACACTCTTCAAAGAGGTTGTGCACTGCATCTGGTGGAGTCACTGGATCTGCTGCTATCATGTAGGGGAAGGATGAAGATAAAGAGGCTTCTGTAGCCACCAGACAGCTATTAAAATTTAGAGGTCCTGGTCCTGAGGACAACAAGGTCAATAAAAGTCTTAAATTTGTTGGGATGCCTATGCTTGCTATAGACTGGTAAACCACCACCCTCATGCTTCCCTCTCCTCTCACCATGTGGTGCCCACTCTGGTGTAAGGTAGCTTAAAAATATGTTAAAAATGTGCTGTAGCATACTAAATATTTTTCTGAAGTTGCTGAGGGATTTAAGTAGCGAGTAACATTACTCAGAGGTAGTATAGTAGCTTTTCTTCTTGAAATACAAATTATTAGATACAACAGAATATGTTTGCAAGCACTGCTCTTTCCCAAACATAAAAAAATATTGTTATAATAACTACATAAGAATTAATCAGGGACTCCATAAGCCTTACCTCTGCATATCATATGTAAAAAGTCTTTCTGCTTGGCCATATTGCCTGAAGCTTGAGTTAAGACCAAGGTTCCTAAAACTCACTATAAGGTGGTTAAAAAACTTCAGCAAGCTGTACCAATATGTACATCTCCTCATGTCAGGGCTTCTTTTTCAGCATCACTGTGGAAGAAGCTCAGAACACTGAATGTAGCTTGTCAGGACAGGATAGATATTCTATCATCAAGTAGGATATCTTCCATCCCAAATCCCTCTCTGGCAAACAGTGCAAGATCACTACTCCAAATGGGCTTCTGGCAGTTGTTAACATAAATTTAAAAGCTTCAATAAGCCAAAACAGATCTGCTGTTTGCTGGAAATTTTTAACAAACTCTTGTGGAAGTTTTTTCTTTTTCTCTGAGAAATCTCTTTCTTTTAGACAAAATTAAGAAGATCCAAATGATAGCCTAGGGGAAAAAAAAAAAAAAGAAAAAAAAAAAAAAAACAACTATTTAAAATACTACCAGGTTCCCATCTTCAAGATTTCTCTGAGTTTAATTTTGCCTTTTTTTTTTTTTTCTCTCAAAGAATATAGGAAAAAAAAAAAGAGAGAGAGAGAGAAGAATGGGAAACATCCCTGTGGCATGGTGACTCTCCCCAGCTGAGAGCTGACACTGAACATTGGGGTTATCTCAACTCCATACTCCAGTTGAGCTTGTTTACTCCTTTGTGCAATGATGAAGTTTTGCTGGCTCACTTTCAAGCTATTGCAACAGTCACATCCTGAGACTCTTCCTCCATCTGTCTGTCTTCAGACTGTAGCACATTCCCATTTATTGCACCAGGGACAGAGAAAAACTGGGTCAGGAGAAAGACAGGTCAGTGCTTGCTCCTTTGTGGCAAAGCCAGCAAAGGCTTTAAGCTGTGCCTGTGGCACAGGCTGGCTGGATGCTGCCTGCAGCTCTGGACTGAGTCAGCAAAAACCTGAGAGGGAAGGAGATTCTGATGGATTTGGTCAACCTGGGGATGCAAGGCTTCTCTAAACAATTTTGAGAACAGAGGGTGGTGAAAAACAGGAACAGGATTAAAAAAAAAAATGCACACAGTTCCTTCCCAGCCTCTTCTGCCTCGGGTATCATCTGGCTGAAGTTGATGTGGCTCTCTATGGCATGAACAGGCAGGGTGACTGCAATCCTAAGTGTTCCTATGGTACACAAAAAGACAGGACATTTTGAAAAACTACACCATTTTATGAAAATATTTGTAAGTGTTTGGTATGCTGCCTCAGGAAAAGGAGATGTGCAGCACTTTCAGCAATGCAGATAATACTAATACAAGAAGAAATCAGGAAATATGACTGTATATAACATTTAGGCTAATTTTTACTTTATTTGACAACTGCTTTGAAGATAAAATAGCATTTTAGAAAGATTTTTCATTTCCTATACTAATATTAAAAGGATTTTGAGGTGCAAAGGTCACTCATTTTTTTCTGAAGGGTGTGGTGACAGATCAAAAAGTTATATCGTGGCATTAAATTTGCTTCATTACAAACTTTGATCACTATTGGGTTGTTATGATTCTTATTGGAGAAACCCTTTGAAAAAATCGAGTCCCACTAGCACAGTTTTGAAATGCTGTCTCAAGCATCTCTTTTGAAATTCCTTTGAAATATTTTTGTCACATTATTTGTTCATACTAGTTTGTTTTCATAATCTGTGAGTTTTATATTTTCACAAGGAACCTTTTCTCAAAAAAAATTGAATAGCTGCCTCATAAAAGAAATAGATATGCCAAGCTTGCTAAGTATATTGTATATTACATGCCACTTTGATAGTTCCCTAATATGCAGACACGGGCATAATTTCAAGTTGGTAGTGTTACCTTATATTTTGATTTCAAGAATGCTGTTTTATTTACATGACCTGACATATTCCCATAAACTAGCAAAGTTGTGCAATTCTTTTCCTGTGATTTCATCTCTTAGCATAGATCTGTAATTTTCAGAAGAGAAGGATAAGGCACCATTTCTGGATCAATGTAGAAAACTTCATAAGTCACCTCTTCCAGAGAAAGATTACAATAATCTATTCTTTGATATTCTAACTAATACAGAAACTGCCAAAACCAGCTTCCTTACTGTCTGAAGTAAAGAACTGAAAAAATAGAATATTTTAGCTTTTTATACAGATTAATGTCTAGAAATGGATATATATAATTATGGATAAGCCTGTCCTGGAGTCTGCAGTCACGTGGCTGAGAGGCCAAGTGTGACAGTCCCTAGCTCCTGGCTCAGAGTGGTCCCAGTGGCAGTCTGCAGAGCTGAGGAGCCCTGCAGCACTGAAGCTGCTCTGGTTCCAGGTGAGATGGAGCTGCTGTGGAGCAGTCTGAGACTCCATATAATCCTGAAGAGCATCTGTTTTGCCAGAAGGGAGAGACAGCAAAGGTAAGTGGGCATCAAAACTCTTGTATCCCATTCCCAGCTTGGAGAACCAAGCCATGAAGCAATGGCTCCTCTTACGGGGAGGAGGCATCTCCCTCACCAATAACCTCTGCTCTACATGCACCAATTCAGCCCTTGCTGGTGGCTTCAGTAAGTGCAGTCTGATTTTCCAGAGCTTTAAGAAGAGGCAGAGATTTGCTCAAGTTTAGAGTTAGTGCTGAATTATGACACTTCACAAAACACTGCAGCACAGAGAGCTATATATCGCTTTATCAGGATTTTTAAAGGTCCTAAATAAAAGGAAACCATTAATTACACTGCTGCTTCATTAATTGGCTTGTTAGAAGTTCAGTATTTACTCACAATTTCCTAGATTACTGGGCAGGTCATCAGAGAGATGACACCTTTCTGAAGCTTGCAGTGATTAGCTGCTAGCTAGGATTAGTCCTCAGTATTGAATTAAAATACAGGGACAGCAGGCAAGAAAAAGACCAGGGATGGAACCAAAGCTGCAGCCTGCTAACTTCACTGATAGCTGGTACTCTCCTCTGAGAGCAGCTCAGCACATTGCTAGTGCATCAGCTTGTGAAGGCTCCTTCTCAGCACACAGCCCTTCAAAAGTGGTGTGGAGGGGTCAGCATCTCACTAAATACCCTGGCCATGTGCTGGATCACCTTGTTACACCACCAGAAATAAAGGAATGCTATTAAATCAGGCAAAACTGGAAGTTGTATTTGCAGAATGATCTGGACCTCATGTTATTTATATCTGTAAAACAATTAGCCCTTGCACTCTTCCTTCAACACTCAATTCTATCTTCTTTTTGAAACGATAAAGGGAATTAAGTTTGTGGGTATTTCTTTAGCAACTCTGAGCACAGCTGCTATCAGTGTGGTCTCAAGGATTTGTCTCTCCTTTTCAGCACTCACCATCTAAGTTTCTTAAAATAATTTTATATATGGGCTGGTGCTGTGCCAACTTCTTCTCATTTGCTTACACTTGTTGCCTCTTTGCTGCTGACAGACAGAAAACTAAGATTTGCCCACCGTGGAGAGAAATATTTTGTTCTGCTTGCTCAGGCTCACATGGCAAATGCCACCTTTGCTTTGTGAGTTTCCTTGTCATTTCTCTCTCTCCCCTTCTTCTCTTCTGCTTCCAGAATCAAAAATATTTTGTCTTGAAATAAATTTTCTGCACTCCACTTGCTATTTTTGTGAATGATGTGATGCAAATGCCTGCTTTTCATTACTCTAGCAACCAGCCAGATTTTTTTCTTTTCTCAAAGTTTTGGGAATGCTTAGCTGATCAGGGATCCTGATACACTTCTGTGGGTATGACTCACCTTTCACTTCTGGGTACATCACCTGCAACTCAGGGAGCAGAGATCTGTAATTTCAAGCTGAAGGACAATACTTCTGTTTCTATGTTCACAATTCATTGAGTTTTGGAAATAATTTGTGTCAGCCCCATCCTAAGTCTGTGCCTCAACTCCATTAACATACCCACAAAATCTATTAGAAAAATACACAGTTAGACTGCATTGAATGAAAATGCTGCATGTTTCCTACAAAAAGTGACAAATTCCAGCATTAACCAATGGAAAATGAGGTCTCTGTATCAGCACACATGGAGGCAGAAGGGGATTAGAGTCTTTTCAATAATTAAAAATGTATAAAGTTGAGGCTTGACTCAAAGCCTGAATCACAACCCATTGAACTTTCTGGAGTATTTCCAGAGCCTGCAGTAGGCTTTGGATTAGTTCCAGACTCCAAAAAAGAAGTAGGTGAAATTTAGTAACCTGAAATATGTGTGAGCCCACATTAGACAAACTAATAATCTCATTTTGGACTTCAACTCCATGCATCTTGTCAAGTCTGAGGCATTTTTAGCCTCTTAGAAACAGCTGTAGCATGAATGGTCTGAAGAAAACACAAAGTAGATGTCTACAGTACACAGCAGGGCATTCTGCAGAGACCCCAGAGCCTCTGCTGGCTGCACATTGTCCCCTCAGCTGCGTGGCACTGTGCCCAGGCTAATAAGACCTGCTGAGAGACATCGTTTGTTAACGTCACAGCTTGGCTCGGGGAGCTCCCCAGCTCCTCTGCTCCTTGCACCCATCCCCACGTGGAAACTCCACCACCTTCTGCCCTGTCCACGCAGCTGCTCAGAGGATTGTTCCCTCATATGTTTCTCCTAAAATGGCTCAGGTTGGCCAAAATCACCTCGTTAAGCCAATTAAGTTTGCCTGGTCCATCTCTGTTACGATGGAAAAAAAGAGTGACTTTATGGGAGGTACTCCATGGGCAGATGCAAGTGGTGTGGAGCTGCTTGGAGTATAAAATGGCTGTGTCAGAACATCTGTCACCCAGCTGCCACCCAGGAGCTTACCCCAGAAATGTTGCCTTGGTCTGTCATCTAAAAGTGTTTGTGTCTTTTTCTTCCTTAAAAACAGTGCACCAACTCCTAAACATCCTTATCCCAGGCAATGCTTGCAGCCTTCTACACTGGTATCACTGTTTTCTTCTGATACAAAACTGTAGTTCAGTGTGCAGCCAGGAATTTGGGATACAACTTCATATTGATAAAAAGGCATCAAATGCAAGTAGAGAAATTAAAAATCAAACCAAAAAAATCCTTTACTGACTTCTTTTGTCACATTTCAGTTCTTCCAGGAAAGAAGGCAAGTGTAAAAGGGGAATGGTATTGCTCCATCTGCTATGGGTTTCTAAGAAGAAAAAAATTCCTGCAATCCTAAACACACCAACACCAATATGGTAGGGTAAAAATTTCCCCAACTTTGGTTTTGTCACGTCTTTTTCTTTCTTGAGACTGTTGATTATGTTTCTATGTGAGAAGAAAGTCTATGATTGCAGGTTTCTCACTAGTGCACTTTCTAAATATTAAAAAGGCAGCAGTGGCAATTTTGCTCAAATGAATTGTGGTATGCAACATTTTGCCATTTAAAGTTGCTTTTAAAATGAAGTGAATCAGCACTGCTTTCCAAATTCCAGGAAGAGGCTATAACTCTTATGAACTCTAGAGCAATGGAAATAACAGTTGGTCAATTTACTGCAAAAAGCAATATTGCTCTAATGCATCATTTGAAACCTTCACTCAGTTCATCATAACTATATTTTAAATCAAATTGTAAGGGAGTTAACCCTATAAATCCAAAAAGGGTTTTCTGGAAATGACAGTACTTTCTTGATAGGCCAGTTTTTGCACCACTGAAATGAAGAAAGATTTTTATTTTCCTGGGAAAAGATAACAAACATTCATGTTGTCAAAGCTCAGCTGATTATTTTAAATGACAGCAACGCCAACTGAACAGATTGAGTGCTGTATTACAGGCATTCTCTCTCATCAGTCAAAATATTTTCCTGAGCAGTTTAACAAAATGCTCATCAGCTCAGCATAAAAAGATCCCACTCTTGCCTACAAAGTCCAAATCAGGAGGAATCCCATTGAACTAACACCACTGCTGCACTCCTGATATACAAAGGGAGAATCAGGTAAGAGAATAAAGCAGGTATATGTTACCTGCTATTTTATATAAACTACTCCAGGAAATCACCTGAGACACTTCCCAAACTAATTACCTGTTGAAATTATTATTATTTATCTCTATTATGTGTAGTTGGAAAAGAAATCTTTATAAATATGTGTTTGTATTTTAAAATATAGATTATTTTCCATTAAAAAGGTGTAATTCTTTCTTGCCTATCACAAGAAAGTTTTTTTCAACATACCAATTACTGGTGTACAGCATGAGTTTCCCAAATTTGTGATACTGCAGAAATGCTTCATTAATTAGCAGTGTTTAAGAAAAGGAAGCAGGGAATACCAAGAAATCCTCCCAGTTTGGACAATATACATGCAGCATAAGTCTAGGGCCCAATACAGAAACTTATAAAGATGACCTGAAACTGAGGTCAACATCAGAATGAAGAAGCAATGTCATTAATAAAAGCATATGTAATATCTTATCCTGTATGTGCTCTCTCCCTCTGTAACTAATCTATATTATGTGAAAAGGGGCTTCTGTGAACTAAAACTTCACAGAAGTTAATGTATTAGATAAATATGGTACTACACTCTCTTTTTTTTTCTTATAAAGTTGTCAAAACAGCACAGTAGATACCAATCAGGCCTCTTAGGTTTTTGCCCACTCTTTGCCTCTTTGCCAAGACTGAATGAGCAGCATTGGCTCAATAGCTCTTGACTTCACAATGGTGAGACCAGAAAATCCCAGTCCCTGTTCTTTTCCCACATACGTCCCATACAGCAGCCAAGTGTGAGCTGCTCTGATGAGTTCACTCTGAAGCACACCCCACACTCTGACAGTCATTGTACAGGTTGGATGGGGATGGAGGAATTGGGAGAAGTGAGGGTCTTGACCTCACTTTTTCCATGTTTTCTGGCCAGTGGGTTTAATTTCTTGCCTACCAAATGACTAATGTCTAATCACTACACCAGATTGACTATGTATCTGCCCATAATTGCTATTCCTAAGTCAAATTATTGCAGATTTCCTCTGTTAGATCACCTGATCCAAAAAAAACCCCTTTGAGATGCTATTACTCACTCTAAACCTTCCCCAGGAAGATCCATAAAAAGTTCACAGAGGTGAAGATGAATATATGAGATGTGGACAGGAAAGGACTAGAAAATAGACCTCCGACCCACATTAAAAAAAAAGACACCTGAAAAATCCTCCCAGATATTTCTACATCACTACCCTGTGTCCAAAAATATGGGAAAAACATAGGGAAATCTCATCATAATTTCTGAGCTGGCAGGGAATACATCCACGATTACTTTTCTCCCAAACATTAAGGGTTAACATTTAGAAGTAAGAAAGCAAGTGGGAGGGTCAGACAAGCTTGTGAGCAGAAGACACCCACTGCTTCAGAGCTGTAGCATAATGAGCAGCAGGATTTTCCCAAGGGAGTGAAAAACCAATTTGAATATGGTTTTTTTGACACCAGACAGACCTGGAGAGGAAGACACCAGCTGATGGAACTTGATATATGTGATCTGGAAACGAAAAAACTGTCTAGCCTGCTTTTACAGTCATATCCACCAAGAAGGAACTTAAGAGTAGCCAGCTCTAGCCTTCTATATGCAGGTACCCAAGCTGAGCTGGTTGCCTCTGCATTCATGGAAAGAGAGAGGTGTCTCTAGAGAGTTATTCAGGAAAGCCCTTAATCACATACTTAACCTCTGAAGTGTACTCACACAATATTGAATTCTCTAATTAAAAGGGAATGTTTCCAGTGTATAGCCAAAGTGATGAGAAATGCAATGGACATTAAATACTGAGAGTATCAATCCCCTGCTCCCTCTAGTTAGAAACAGCTCTCAAGATGTCTCTTTAGAGCCCATGCCTTTAGCTGACCTACTGCAGAAGTAGAAGCAGGACCAGGTCAGTAAAGAAATCATCAAATAAGAAAGTATTCTGATTCAAAGGCCTGTTGGACTTGGTTCCCAAGGGGAAATCCCAGTGCACTTATACTGATGAGTGGGATTAACAATAGCACTGTCAACTCATCTTGTAAATCCACTACAGCACCTCTAAAATGGTTCACTTGAAACACTATAAACAAGACAGCTTTTGTGTTCACAGCGACAGAAATGTTTGCTTACAGTGAAGTGTGTGTGTCTCTGATGCTCTTTCAGTATTTTGAGCTGAAATCCTCTATGCAGTATAATGACTCTTTTCCAAAGAATTTGAACACACTGCTGAATATTAAAGGCATGTTAAAAGTAAAAATATCCCCTTGACAATGTTGTATACTCCATTTCATCAAAAAAAAAAAAAAAAAGGAAATATGTGTGTAAATGCTGAGGCATACTTACAACATTTTATAATCATTACTTAGAGCAGAGGGTGGGTGGTTGTCTTGTTTTTGATAGTTCTCACATTTTCTCAGTCTGGCAAAATGTGGAATAACAGGCAACTCTGACACCCTGTAAAATATATAGCATCACCAATTCTTTTACTTTGTTTTTTTCTTCCTGCCAGTGAGGGTTCATTTTGTCTCACTTCAGGCTCCAGTCTAAGAGTTTATTCAAGCAGACTGGAATACAGTCCATGAAGGAAAATAAGCATGCTGAAATGGGCCAAACCTGTGCTTTTTACATGTTATTTTATTTTTTCTTGGGTTGTTGTGCTTAAAATAAAATTGTTTTCAGGTGTGTGCTTAAATTGTTACCATTCAGTATCAACAAAAAATAACCTGTTCATCAGTTTTTAACAAATTCTCCTAACAAATTCAAATGGTCTACAAAAAATATACCATGAGAGTCAGAGAATCACCTAACCGGAGAGACTTGGCTTTCACCTTGGCCCATACTTAACTCTCAGTCCTGCTGCAGCCCTACTCCAAATCTGGCTTTAGGATTTAGCAGCTCTGTAACAGTCAACAGCTCTCTACAGTCCCCAGGAGGCTTTCTTGGATCTGCTTGACCCTCGCTGTAATTCACTCCTGAATTCCTGCCCCACTTTTTTTCTAGCTGTATACAAACCCACCAGGCTGTGCCCACAAACCAGCAAAGCCTTCTCTGCACTTTCCCAAGAGGGTGGGAAATGGCCAACAGCATGAAGTGGCCCAGGCAAATATCACCATCCTGCTTCACTTTCTAAAATAATTAAAGCAAAACTTTCCTGCTGCTTTCCGCTCCAGCCAGTTAGTGTATGTGAGCAAACTCCCATTTACGTGTACATCCTGCTTTGCTTGTGCAAACTTATGTTTGCATGGACACTTCAAGGTTTGTTTGTAGCTCCAGTTGTGTTTGCACATATCTGAAACAGACACAGGGTTTGAAATGTTTGTCCCTTGACCTTTTTTGCTGAGAATACAGTTCATCTTAGCAAAAACATCCCATTTTTGGAGTGCTCTAAGTGGATGGAATAGGCTGATACTGAAAGTATTGCTTTAGCCACAGTAACATCACTTTCATGATGCTGTAGAACAGTTAAAACATATTTCTTGATTAGTGTCAATGTAATTACAATGGAAACTTCTGTTTTCCAAAGATGAAAATGTATTTGCTAATTCACTGTTCCAGGGCTACAAGCATGCAGTCATTCTAGCAAAGAAACCAGCAAATTACACAAAATAGAGAGCCAAAGGGTGTTAGGACCACACAAGTGTACCTTGTCAGGACTGGAAAGGGTTACCTTTGTGCCATTCCCTTTCTCATTTACAATCATTGCCCCTAGAATGGATTCATGTTGTGCCATTTTCTCTTCTAGCTACAATAACAATGAAGTTTTCAAATCCCCGTCCCCTCTTTGATTTGATGGTCACTCCTGTTCCCTCTTTTATACAGTCTGGCAGCCTGAACAGTAAAATCACCAATTAATCAAAATACTCCTTTTCTTCGGGAAAACTTTTGTTCTCCACTTTTTTTTTTTTTCAACCTTCACCTTTTGCTTTCACCATACCTTCCAAAGAGAGCCCAGGGGGGAACCACCCAGCACCCCTGAACCGACCCTAAACTTCAATCTTCTCTTCTGCCGCAGTGATTCCCACTCTCCATTAGGTGGCATTAGTTCAAATTCTATCTTGGAGCAAATTGGTCCCATGACATTTTTCCATTAAAGTCCGTTTCCAAGTTGGCTGGACCACGTCTTCTTTCTCTCCTTGTTTCAGACCTGGATGTTACCCATCTGAAGAGCTGTTAATTCTGTAGGTTTGCCGGCGTCCCCTGCCAAAAAATGTCTTTGCAAATGTATACTTTGTAAATGATTAGTAAATAATCTTTTCAAATACAAAAATTATGGTTAGTTTCTATAGTTCCTTACAGTGTGTAGAAAGCACTGTGCATGCATATGTGTAATAGAAACTATGTGTATAAAACCAGCAAAAGAACAATAAGCCATTGCCCAACATTATTCCCCTTGTTTCCAAAGAGTAAAGATCTTAAAAGGTGAAAGAGAAACAGATCCTTATCTCATTCCTAAATAACCTCCAAAAAAGAAGGGAATAGAGCAAATCCAGCAAAACCATTTGTTTCTGTGTTGTTAATTCTGTGAAGGACAGCATTATATAATAGACAGGCTGGGGTATAATACACCCTGCTTTCCTATGAAAATTTTTAAATAATTATTACTGCAAAATGTGACCTAGAAGATTCACAAATTCCCTCAAGATAAGTTGCGACCTGAATAAGATCAAATGGGAAAACTAAGGTGAAGATACAGAGAGAGACATGCTGGCTGAAGACTGCAGCTTGCTGCCAAGGCTGGGGAAGTTGAAGCTGGCCCTTCTAAATTAGAGTAAGACAGAAATAGTTTTCAAACATCCATATCTCCTGATTAACCTTTTACACAAAAAAATAGTTTTTAATTTCAAATGTCAAATTTCCTCAAATGCCCTGCAGTTTGCCTTGGTGGGAAGGGCATCGGAGAGAACACTAACATAAGGAAAGAATAGTGAATCTCTTCCATTTCTCTTTAGAGTATGGGAAGAATTAAACACAAGACTAACAAGAGGAAAAAAACAGTTATGAAAACAACAACAGATCAGTGCTGTCCTTTGCTCTAAATATGCACTGTGTTTACTCTCTCCTCTTCCTGTAATTTTATGCAAGTCTTTTCTTTTTAAGTCAAAACCCCTAGTTCTTATGGGCAAAGGACCACCAAAGTATGTCATCTTTATGGCTTCAGGCAGACCCTGGTTCCTGCTGATATTCCTGTATCTCAAGCACAGCAGAGGTCTTCCTCTGGAAAAAACTCTTTCAAAGCCTGCATTTACATTGAAGGTTTTATTTAAGCCATCTCAACTTTGACCTAGCAGTTATAGGAGTGCAGGTTCTGCCAGCAGATGATACTGTAAATCTTGTATTCTAAAGAGGCTAAATTTATGACAGTGATCTGTCTGAACCTTCATCTCTCTGTCTCTCAAGCCTGTCCCACCCACTCAGCTCCCTTGTAATTTTGGGATCTATTAGCCAATGTCAATTAGAAAAGTGTAGAAGTCACACAGATGCACTGATGCTCTCTCCTCCCATGTAGGTGCAGGGCTGTAAACAGGATGACCTGATCAGGTCCATGATTTTGTGTATTTCTCAAGAAATGGAATGAAGGCAAGGGCAGAAGTTTCCATAGAAAAGAAAAAAGAGCAAAACATGGGACAGTCCAGAGAACTGTTAATGACCAGAGGCAAAGGCCATTTTCTTCGGCAACGACACTGTCCTCTGTCATGAGATTCCAGCATAAACAAGGCTGACACACACCATTCTGGCAGCCTGCACTTCTCAGGATTCACTTTCATTTACTTGTACAGGATTTCCCTCAATGCAAAAAGCAGCATCACCTCCATTGTCTGATGGGCACAATGCCTGTACCCTCAGGATGGTGAGCTCCAGCACTGCTGCTCCAATCTCAGCAGCATCAAGTGGCTCAGGTCAGCACCGTGGCAGGGGACACATGTCCTCCCACCCCATGGAGACACCTCCAATAACTGCTGGCCCTGTTATCTCTGCTGATAGTACAGACAATAAAGAAACCCTCCAAGTATGAAGGTGATGACCTCAGTCTTGTTCCTGAATATTTCCAAAAGTATCAAGTCCCAAATCAAGGTGTCTGAAGGACTCGGTGCCTGTTTTAGAAAATATCTTTAGCTGGGAGTTTCTTCCTTCTCAACCTCACCTATAATGGCAGTTCACCTGCAAGGTCTGAATTCCATCCCCAAATCAAATTTCTAGCTTAGATTCATTCTGATAATTAGTTCTGAAGATAAAAAGGTCTGCTCATTTTATCACAAACTGGGAGACCATCTCAAGAAACAATCCATTGCTAAGGCAGACTGGTGTGGAGTAATATGAATTTGGAACTCAATACATTTCACCTTTGCCTTAGAAAGAAAAAATAAAAAAGCTTGAGAGCTACTTTCTGTGCATGCAATCACTTACTCATATTTAATAGCACAGCATCACCTCCAAAAATTGGACAACTTTACTGCAATTTGACAACTTTTGCTAAAAATCCAGTGCATTGAACTGCCACAGTCTATTAAATTGTACATTGCCTAAACCCACTCTGTCCTGCGTTACTTACAAAAGACAAATCAGATCTTGAAAAATGTTTTAGCAAGAGAAAATAGACAATACCAAAACACCCAAAAACTCTTGTGATCTTTTCTTAATGGCAGCAGCATTTCAATAATGATTTGAAACTGGTAATATGAAATTGGCAGGTCATACTGAAAAACAACAACACAATCAAACAGAAAACCACCCCTCCTTATTGCTTTTCATTTGACTGTCAAAAAATGTAATTTCAAAACAGAACTATGGCAGTGGGGGAAAATGATGACAGCAAAATTAGAACTGATCTTAATGGCATAAAGTAGTGATCTTTTCTGTTACTCTTCTAGCTCCCCTCAGGGTTATTACAGATTTTAGACAAGTAAGATTGACTCCCCTACACTGTTCTCCTGTATTTGGTTGAGGCAATCACATGTCTAATTGAGAAAAATATCTGACACGTTGTGGTGTCTTTATGATTACTAGTTCAAACCAAGTCAGCATAGAATCCCTGTCTATCCACTCCAGAAGATGTATCAGAAGCCAGGACTGGTCTTTCAAGGGAATGGAAACAAAAAAAAAGAAATATCTCTCTCCTTCATAGTACCTAAATTGGAGATGTCTACTTGCTTTTCTGTAGCAACACTGAGGATATGAGGCCATGACTACTCTGAAAACTGTTCTAGAAGAACACAATAAGGGTGATAAGTTGGTTAAAATCGAAACATACTGGAGAAAAAAAGGAATACCAAGTTTTGTTCAAATGCATTTTACATGTCTTACACTCCTTGGCTTAATGTTATTTGCATCTTCTGCATGTGTGGTTGACCACATTCTGGCTTAAACTTCATGGTATTTTGAGAAGACTGGGAGCATGGAGAGAAGGAATTTCCTCTGTCATGTTATACTTCTACAGAAGAAAATGGAATGATCTGTGCTTACATGTATGCATTGGTGGTCAGGGCTAAAGACTCTGTGGTCCCAAACACACTTCTGTGTGCAGTGACACATAGAGCTAAAATTCTTCTGCTATTATAGGAGTCAGATTTTTTGGGGTAAGATGACTACAACATGTAAGCTATTTCTCAGACACTTTGGGAAATTGTGTTTTACATACCAACTACAGCTATGCATATATTATGGCCTGTTGGCTCAGGAAGGTAGAACTGGAAAGCAAATGAATAAATTAATTGTCTGGGTCAATCTTAGTGTTAGGTCTCCAGTATTTTGTCTGGATGGCCTTCAGTCCACCCTGGGGTTTCAGCCTGTGAAAGCCCCTTGGCAGCTCACAGCTGACCCCCGTTGAGTGACAATTAAGAAGGAGAGAGAGAATTCTATCAGAACACCGACAGCTTTGCTAGTATATTAATCGACACTTTCCCAGCGCTGTCCTGCTGCCTGGCAGGCAGCTTTCCTTGCTCCTCTTTGCAAGAGGATGCTCCTGCCGCAGCGAGCGAGACCCGGCCCGCTGGGGGCTCCGTGGGACGGGACTTGTGCCCCCGGGCAGCGCCCACCCCGCCCCTCCTCCTCCTCCTACCACCCCTGCCACCAAATTACATATATAGATAACGGGAATGACACATAAAACACCAAACAAACATACCCAACACCCAACCCAGACTCGCGGTTGTTGGTACTTTTCACCGCCCCTTCGCATAATGAATATATTCGCGTTTCCTCCCACTCTCCCAATGGGCTACCAGCTGCAGAAGTTCTGAATAGCGAGCTTAATTGGGCTTTGTCATGCAGAATACCTCCATTTTCTATAGCAGGTTACAAAGGGGCCCTTGGCAGACGTGGCGGGCTCCTCTGGAGACGGCGGGTCCTGCCTGGCTGCGCCCAACACCTCCGCACACCGCGCAGGTAGCGCCTCCGCCAGCAGCCCCCGGAGCGGGGCCACCTCCAGCCTAGGGTCACCTCCAGCCCACTGTCCCCAGCCAAGGGTCACCTCCAGCCCACCGTTCCCAGCACAGGGTCACCTCCAGCCCACTGTCCCCAGCCAAGGGTCACCTCCAGCCCACTGTTCCCAGCCAAGGGTCACCTCCAGCCCACCGCTGTCCGAAGCTGCCCGGTGCAGGATCGCGGCTGCTTTTCCGCTGCTCCCCGGGCTGCTCCCAAACGCTCCCGGGACGCTCCGATCCGGTCGGATCCCTTTCCCTTGGCGAGCACGGCAAGAATGTCAGAGTTTATTTCCGACACGACCTTTTATTAAAACTCGGACCCTACGACCAAGTGTTCCGGTTTCATAGCAAATTGATGTGGGGAGGATTAATGGGCAAACCCCGGACTCAAAAAAGATTTGCCATTATGGGCTAATCATATATTCCCTATTTGATATAAATGGTGTAGAGTACGGAGTGTCAATACTCACCGTGAATTACAGCTAATTGCCATTTGGAATCCAAGCTACTACTTCTGCCCACTGATTGGCATTGTTTTCTTCAGACTTATCTTTCCCCGCTCTCGTTTCTTGTTTTGACAGTTTAAATCCAGGTCTATATGACATAGAAAGCTAATAAAATTCTCATTTCATTGTTAATCTGATTTCATCGCAGTATAGGTTTTACCCTCGCACCTGCGTGGCAGGGTGTAATTCCATTAATAATAATGATAAAAAAACCCTAAATCAACATATTCACTGCATGTCTTTTCCCCGATGATATATTGTGAGCAGTGAGAGTTGAAAAAGAGCCATTTATTCTCACCGTGAATGAGTCTGCCTGGAACTGAAGACTTCACCTGCCTCCTCAGTCAATTAGGAATGTATCGAAAATTCTACCAGAAAACGAGTTAAATTAACCGTTAGCTAATTTCCTTGTGTCCCTCCTACATAATCCCCCCTTTTCAGCTTGCCCCAGAAATTACCGCATGTTGCAAGGTTCAAATAGTGCCTAATGAAACAGTGACTAAATGGTTCTCTCAAACCCACAGTGAAGCCCTTTCGCTGTGCCTTCAAAGCCTGGGGGGCTGCAGCGGTCGGGGGTCCTCATCTTAAAAAACATTTTACAACTACATATATATAAAATAATTATCGAGTTTGGCAGCAAAGTCTCCCCCGGCAGGGCTGCGACGTCTCTCCCTTCCCACCGCGCACAGTCCGGGGCTGCGGCACCCCGGCTGCCCCCGGGCAGAGGGAAGGTATCGTCCCTCCAGAGCACGGCGGGAAGCGCCGGGGACCTGAGGGGACACGGCGGGAAGGGCCAGGGACCTGAGGGGACACGGCCACGGAGAGACTGCGCGTACACGCGGGACCGTGCCCCGGCGTTCGTGGGAACACGCACGGGCTGCCTGAGGGATTCCATACAACTTTATCTCCAACTCTCTGTGTCTGTCGGTGCTTCCTCCGAGAGTAGAAACTGGTTTGGAAAGACCGCCCCTGTATTGCTGGGCTCTGCCGGGAGGCAGCGTTTCTCGCCGTCGTGTCGAGGTCTCCCCTTCGCTTTCTTTATATTCACACGGAGGCGGAGCGTTTTTCCCTATTTCATACAGCGGTTCCACGTAAATTGTAAACCTCGGTTTTGCCGAGGTTCCTTAATTTAAGGACGGGAAGAAAAAAAAACCTGGTCGGCAATCTTCTACGTAAAACTCTTCCCGAAGAGATTTGCCCCACAGTTACGAGCTCTCATTTCTGTCTAAAGCGGCTTCACTGAAGTGTCATCTACTAAAACTCGGTGAATTCCGCAAAGAGAGTAGAGTCACTTATTTGAAACGGTAAGGCTAATACAAAGTCATCAAAGCACTATGGTTCTTGTCTTTAAGTGACAACCCTCTTTATTGAACTGTTTGAAATACGCCTCCTGCTTTTCAATGTCTCTCTATCCATCTTTGTCTGCTCTTCAGAAAAGCAGACAATATAAAGCAAAGCCTGGCGAGCTCCCCACGCTCTGGCTTGGGCAGTGCCAACGTTAGCCTTGAAATTGTCACTCCTTCATTAATCTGAAACTAGTTATTTTTCCAGAGCACACAGCACACGCTTCCGATCTCTTTGGGTTCGCTTCCAACAGCTCAAATCCCCCCGGACACGCCGGCTGGGGTCGGGGCAGGGGGGAGGCGTGGAGGGGCCGAGGCCGGTTCATCGCCTTGAGCGGGGCCGGCTGGGAAGCGCGCAGGGGGGCGGAGAGGGGCGCGGAGCAGATCCTGCGTGAAATCGGCCCTTTCACGGCGAGGCTGAGCGCGCTGCAGCGCGGACACACGCCCCGAGGTTTTCCGAGTGGCACAGTGGGTTCGGGCTGTTTGTTATTCCGCTGTCATGCGGGACTCCCCGGCAGCTGCCCGGCGCACGGCGTTCCGCCACCGGCGGGGGCCCGGCGGAGCGACAGCGCCTTCCCAGGGCCGGGTCCCACCCAGGACCCCCGGGCCCGGGCTGCCAACCTTGCCCGGGGTTTCTCGCCCAGACCGGGACCTGGCTCAGCCGACGGAGGTGCGCAGAGGCTGCGGGGTGCGCTTCCCGCTCTCGTACTCAACAGGTTTTTCGAGCAGC
>WBNO01031308.1:0-16741 GCA_013400575.1 Peucedramus taeniatus | reverse complement strand
TCCGCGGGCAGCACTGGGCCTCGCCTGCGGCGCTGGGGAACTGGCTCTTGAGCAGAGGGATGGCCCCGCCGGCGCCGCCGCCGCGGGAGGAGTGCAGGTGCGAGGTGACACAGAGCGGGCAGACGCAGAAGGTGCCGCTCTTTCGGGACGGGCAGCCCGGGCCCGACACCGACATGACGAGGGGGGAAGGCATGCTGAGAGGGATGAAGAAGTCCTGGCCGTGATGATGCTCGGGAAGGGACGGAGCCGGCCTCGAGGAGTCTTTGATGATTAAGGAGTCGACATAGAAGGAGCGTGACATTGCGGAGGGCGGCGAGGCCGGGGGCGGCTCTCCCAAAGTCGGGTTTTCCTGCTCGGCCAAGTTGCCACTGAAGTCCTGGCGAGTCGAGAAGGTGCTTATGTTTGAGAGCTGAACAAAAGGGTCCCTGGAGAGGGCCGGTCTTAAAGTCCCCCCGCCTGGATCCCCTGCGCCGGGGTTTTATATCAAGTATTTAAACACGTGATGGCTGAAAGCCTCGCAGATCTAAATCTCCCCGGCTTCCCAGGCCGGCAGGAGAGGCTGCCGGGGGGGACCAGAGCGGGGTAGGGGAGGGGGGCAAAGTGTGCGTGCTTGCTCGTTGCCCGATGACTTCACTCCTTTGCCTCCGCCTCAAATAAATTATAGGAGCGGAGAAAGCGGGGAGGGGGCGGCTGCTCCGCGGCCCCGTCACACGTCGCGCTCGCAGGCATGTCCCTCTGTCAACACACCCGGGATGCCGGGGAAAACATTAATCGGAAGGAGTTTCTGCTCGGGGGTTTTCCCCGAGGAGAACGCTCCTTTTCCCTCGCCGGGAGGGAAAAAGGAGGTGAGAGCAGGTAATGCTCCGAAACAAGCGGTTCAACTCCGCCCCCCTCACCCCCTGTAAAAAGAACATCCAAAGGGCCGTGGATCCCACAGAGGCCTGGGGCCAACACCTTTCCCCAGTCCGGCCCACTCCCTGCACTCAGGACTCCTTCAGGAGGCCCTTTCTCCATCAGAGGAGCCAGGTATACATGCAGCCATGGATATGAGGTTAGGGATGGAGAGCGTTTGTGTGTCTGTGCATACATATGCACGTAGGGTGGGTTGGGGGGCTTTTTTTTCTTCTCGCCCTTTTCACCTCAAGTGCGTCTTGCCAAATTGGCAATTACTGCAACGGACAAAGCCTTCAAATATCTGGACACTTCTCAGCCAAACGGTATCAAAACGGAAAACTTCCAAGCGAACTTCCCCGGCCTCTCCAGGACCGCAGTGCGCTGCGCTAATGAAAAGCGAACATGTCAGGGGGGGATTCTTTGATCTCCACCAAGTTTGCTGAAGCAATCATTCAAAGTAAAATTGGATAAACAGCTAAATACGGTCGGTGGCTCCGAAGCATTTCAGAATGCATTACAAAGCCAAAGTATTCGCGGCATATTACGCGATTTTCCAATGACCTGTTTTATGGGAGTTTAAGAAGAGACATCGTTAATAGAAGGACTATCGCGTTCTTGTTTAGCAGATGCGAAGCGGCGTTTAAAACAGACTGCGGATCCCATCCCACTTGACACGGGAAAGGGAAGTGATAATTGTGCTCTAAAGCAGAAAACACAGACTACGCCTGATTATCAGAGACTGAACAGAAACTCAGGAGTGCAGCAATAGCCGAAACGTGTTCAGAAGCGGTTATCATGCGCAAGGGCCGGGCCGCGGACATCCTACCATCCCTCCCGCACACCCAGTCTCCCGCTGTTAAACCCAGCAAAATAAAACCGCCTTCTGATGGAGGCGGCATTTCCTCGCCCCTGGAACCAGCAAGGCTCGGCGGTGCAACTCAAGCCTTGCTAAGAGAGGGGCCGTGTCTCGACCGGCTATGCTGTGCTGTGCTGTCCCGTCCCCTTCCCTGTCCTCATCCCCATCCCCATCCCGCCGCGGGCAGTGCCGCTGTGCAGGGGCCCCTAGCCCTGTTTCCCTTTCCCCCCGCACCTCCCCGGGCAGGCACGATGCAACAGTGTTTTTAGGGACACTCCGCGCTCGGTGATCTGAGGATTTATGGATAGCAATTAAAGTTTTATGAATTGCAGCTGAGGTCTGTTATGTGGCTATTTGAATGTGATTAGAATTCAATTAGAAAGTGTTTACCGGCCGGCGGGGGCTCCTGAGTGTAAACAGACAGCTATTCCAGCAATGCGCTAATCCCGCGTCTTGTGACAACAATTAGGGGCTCGCGGGGTTTAGGCGGGTCGGCTCTAACCTCACCTACTTTTCCCCAAACTGCTGCCCAGGGCTCAGCCGAGGCCCCGCGGCCGCCAGGCCCTGGGGTCCGCGGCTGCGGGGATACCGGGGGCTCTGCCTCCTGAGCTCCGGAGGGGCCCGTGAGATTCTAGTCACGGTCACCCTGCACAAGCATGGCATTTTTTGGTTCGGCTCTTCTCCTTTAAAGCAAAGTATATCTGGAGAAGATTTGAACTAATATCTGCATTTTTTTTTCCTTTAGGAGAGGCTATTCTGGAAAATGAAAATATAATAGTATAACTCCAAACCTCAGTGGAAAAAGCTGTCTGCAGCCATAGAGTGGATCTGGGGAGGGGGCTGTTGTAAGGGAAGGCAGACAGAGAAAGAGTCAGATCAAAATTGCAATTTGTAATTGTTATAATAAACCAAACGCAGTGATAAAAGAGAGGGGGAGAGAGAGAGAGAGAAATCACTAAGAAAAACGCACCCCTGAAAGCCAGAGCAAGAAAAGAAGTCATTTGAAAGCAAAGACATCCCAAACCAGGCGGAATGATGCAAGGCGTGCGCCCACATCACATCGGCCTCGTTACAATTTTATTTTTCAATAATTCTGTCCGATAAAATTTCATTGTCCATTAAGTAATCCCCGAAATGAGAGCTCTTATGAGCCTATAATGAGCTCTAATTGCTACGACTGGGAGAGCCACGTGGAAGGATTTAGAAGGTATTAAGCAGTTGGGTACAGAGCACAGGCTGTTACCTAGCCATTACTTTCATAATTCAAGGAGAAAATTAGTCCTTTTAAGGGAAAATCCTTTGATTCCCTTCATTCTGCTCGGGGTGACAGAGTATAGCTTTGTCTGCCTTTAGTTCAAGACAGTGTAACAAATGAGAATGTAACGAAATTGCCCCCTTTTGAAAGTGGAGCAGTTCAAAAAGAACATCAGAGCCGCTCCCCTGGTCCGCGGAGCGCAGGACTGGGTGCTGGTCCCTCTTTTCTTCCAGATGTCTCTAACACCTTTATGTAGAAGAGATTCACGGCTTAAATGACAAAAGCAACTCTTTCCCTTCCCTCCCCCAACCCCGGCAGCTCCCGGCAGAAAAAAAAGCCATGCCCGCCCGGAGAAAGCACCGGCTTTCAGGCGCGCATCTCCGCGGAGTTCACGGGAGGAGCTGCCTCAGAGGAAAGCGCCGCAGCCCGGGGACAAGTTTCGAGCAGAAAAACAAAACAAAAAACAGGGGAAAAAAAACACCAACCAAAAAAACCCAAATAAACACTCAAAACCAAAAAAACAAACCCAAAACAACACCTGCAGAGCAGCCGTGGCCGCAACCATCACACCGGGGTGACATGCGGTGGCGCTGGGCAGGCTGCGCCCCGGGCTGGGGCAGTTCCCGTACGGGAAAGTCTCGCTCAAAGTAAAGTCTTGCGTGGGCCGCGGGCTCCTGCGCTATAATCGCATTTATTCGCTACTCTAACATTGATTTCCTATTAGTTTCCAAAGCGATCGGCAATCCCGAAACTGGCCTTTCTGAAGTGAGCGCAATCTAAAGACAGGACTTGCCCCCAGCTCCCATTAAGGAGGTCATTATAAAAGCGTGAACAAGTCTATTAATGTTTTATTGAAAGCGCATCGTTAACTTGTATCCATCCTTTTCTGAAAGTGGCATTGTGATATTGCTGTCTGTGGCACATCTTACCCAATATAGCCCGAGATTTCTCCATTATCTGTAACCAAGCAACACTTTCTGAATACCAAAAATTGAAAAGAACCGCTTAGTCTTCAAGAAAGTCCTCAATAATAGTGGAAAAGAACAAAGATCCAGGAGACAACAAAATGCCACAGGGGTGACTTTTCATGAGCAATTATCTCTCATTAATCAGAAGAACAGCTGCAATATTAATTTTCTCTCTTTCTTCCTCTCTTTTCACAGTCCTCAACATTTGAATAATCATAAATTTTGATTTCATGGAGCAGTAACATTGCCAGCGACTTCCAGACACAAGCTACCTAGGCAGGGCGCACGCTTTGCACATAGCTCTTATTTTAAGGCTGCCAAAGAATAAACTGAAGAAAAGAAAAGGGAGGAAAAGTCTGGATTGCTTTCCCCCCTCCCTTTGCCTCAGAGCACGGATTAAACCAGCAGCCCCTTCCCTCCACCCCTGCCGCTTTCACTCATGGAAAGTAACAGGCGAAAGTACCGAGTGTCTGCGCCAGCTTCAAGCGTGGGAGTTTCTACAACCTCGCTGTCCATTTAACTTCCAAACATGAAGCCAAGCGTTGTAGATCTGTCCAAAGAGACAATCTTTGGGCGTAACACGCATTGTGAGACATCAAAAGGCCTTGGCGTTATGCGCACTGAGAAGCGTATTCAGCACGAAGGGTGCAATGCCTCTCTTTTCAGGAGCTCAGCCGCGGATTGTTTAACAAGTGACGTCGCCGAGCAAGAAAACCGCGCTCCTCCAAAGATAAGGATGTAACATTAAAACTCGCTTTTTTAGATTTCAAAGAATCTCATTAAGAGCAGGGGCCGGAGGCGGCCAAGCCGGGAACGGGAGCCGTGCCCCGGGGGTGTGAGCGCTCAGTGCCGCCTGCACTCGCTGCCTGGGGGAACAGGGCAGAGTCGAGGCCGAGATCCCACTCTGCCCATCCCCAGCTCTGCACATCCTCGGGCATCCGCCTTTCCCTCCTCGCCCCAGAGGGCAGGGGCGCGAAGCCTCTCTCCGGAGACCGCCTCGCAGCCCGGCAGGGGCCAGGGGGCTCACCCGAGGGTTTGCGGGCTGACCGCGGGCTGAGGAGAGGGAAGGCGGCTTCTCCCCTTTCCCCGCAGACGCAGATCCCCGGTGCCTTTCCCTTACGTGAGAGATTTTCTTTGCATCCATCCCAGGTCATAAATTACCCCACCTAGAATTTGGCGCGGCAAACCCCCTTCCCCCTCCAGGAAATGGGGCCGTTTCCGAGGGAATGAAGGGGCACTCCTGCACTCAGGAAGGACAGGCCCCCGACTGCCCTGCCCGGGACTGCCGAGCCCCTGTTGCCCCAGGGCCCTCTCGCACCTCACTGGGTGGTGGCGGATGGCGGCACACGGAGCTCCAGCTGGAGCGGGAGCGGCCACCTCTCTCTAGCAAAGAGACCTGCTACGTCTTTCAACCCCTTCCAGCCTTTGGAGACATGATGCTGCTCCACGTTGTCGGTGCTGTTCACAAAGTTACTCATTCATACGATTCGCAGCAAATTTCTACATGAGTCCTCCAGGGCGACTATGATCCCTGGTGTTTGAATGAGTGTTTCCAAAGAGCTCCAGCAGCAGCCTTCATCTACTCTCTTCCTGTCACAACCCAATCTAGTGCCTTTTGCATTCACCTGCAGGCCCACAGAGACAACTGTCTTTCACGTAAAGAACAGCCAGAAGGCTTCATTCTGTAATATATTTTATTTGGAGGGGGAAATCTGTGAGATTTTTCCTAAGTCAGTCAGGTCTGCTCATATACATGCAGATGTAGGCCTTAATTCTCTCCCTCTTCCACCCTCTTAAAAGGAGTGTTAGCACTTTGATAGGTTCCCTTCAGTGTCTGGAAGCAAAAATCTTTTGTCTGCATCTCCTCAAAAGAGCATCCTTCTACAAGAGATCATGAGAAGGAGACTGAATAAGAAAATAGTCAGTGAGATTGTTATCCACAGTCTTGTCTGATATTTCTCTGAGTCTGCCATGTTTCTAGGTCTCTTCAGGTATGGGGCAGCATCAGGCCAGACACTACAGGCGGTCTTAGCCCTGGTTTCATTACTGGCTGCTGTTTACAGCTCTAACAGCTAAAATTGCTAGCTGTTACACATGATATGTGTGAGAGAAAACTGGGATGGTGTATCTTTAAAGGGGATGAAGTTAAACTCCTGCAGCAGCCTCAAGGAAGTTTTATGTTGTGAGATGAAGATGAACCCCCAAGGTTATGAGAGACAGAACAAGGATTCAGAATGCTGCTGTGGACTCTAGAACACATCAATCATGATCTGTTTTGGTTTTACAGTGATGTACCACAAATCAACACAAGAGTGATACTTTGTAGTGATACAAGCCCCAATCCAACAAAGAACGTGAGATTCTGTGTAATACTAAACATCCCACTCCATATCTCACCTTGAAATTCAGACCTCATTAATTTTGATCCTTAGGTGTCATGGTCAGGTTGAAGCATTCTGCCTAACAGTGACTAACAGTCTTTTGAATTTTCTACCAGAGAAAGCACCACATTTTTAAAAGGCAGGTTAACATGAATGGACATTCAGTGCTGGTTGTGAGAAAAATGAAGAGGTCATCAAACATATCATCATATTGTAGGAGCTAACTATTTCACAGAAAACTATGTAAATTTTGAGTTTAATTCACACAACCTAAACAAATAAAATGGTTATAATTTCTTTCCTTTTCCTGTAATGAAAGTATGGATGTGGTATAGTTCAAGAACTGTAGCCTGATGAAGGAATTACCTAAGGAGAGATGATACCACTCTACCAAATTCAGAGAGCAGAGAGGAATACAGTTATGATGGAGTTCCTCTAGGATAAGTCTCAGAAGCAGTTGAATTACTTTGTTTAATTTGTTTTCTTGCCACAGCCAATAGGACTTCACTGTTCATAGGAAAGAGGTGAAGTCAGTACCTGTGGAGGCTGGAGTGCCATACTGGAAGAATGACAAATGCAATGACAAAGCCAACATAAGCCAGGAGCTCCACAGCTGAACGTGACATTAATGACCCAGACACATTAATCCATGTCTACAAAGCATCACTGGGGTATGGTCAGGTGACAGGTATGACAGACTGAAACAGGCAAGGCCACTGCACGGAGGAGACAGAAATATTGTGCATGTGGACTCTGGAGCACGTCAACCATACATGGAGAAACCCACACAGATGGTAAATGACACTGTGTGTGCTCATCAGGGATGGCAGACAGATTTCCATGTCCATCTCAGAACAAAACAATCAGAGCACATCCAGTGAACAGAGCCTTTCAGAGGAACATGGAACCCCATGAGAAGAGAAGACTCAGAGAGAGCAGACATGATTTTTGCTTATACCAGTGAGGTAAATATCCACAAGAGAGAAGAGCTACTTCATCTAAAGAAGAGTATCATCATAAAAACAGGTGGATATACTCTGGCCATGTAGAAATCTAGCATGGGAAAAAAGTAAAAAAACCCTTATAATTATCAGAGAAATAAGGTTCTGGAACTCCTTGTGGGATTTCCCAATGGGAACATGAAATAGAAGCAGTTTTAAGAGAAAACTTGACACATTTCCGACTGTTATGTAACAGTCCCTGATGTTATGTTTTTTTTTTCCTGAAGACACATAGAAACTCTGCTTAACATCCATTTTGAAACAGGACTGACTTAATTTTTAGTTGTTGATTGTTTCAGGAAATGTGTTGTCTAAACAATATGCTGGATTTGTACTCCTAAAAACTAAGGTCCACAAAGGACCTAGAGCAAGTGTGGAAGTAGTGCTGTGTGGCATCCTTCCTGTCCTCTCCCCTATACAATCCCTGTTCATTGCCTGTTCAGTGTTCTGCCTCTGCTCCAACAGGAATCGTGTCTCTTGTTTTGTTTTTCACCCTGTTTTTACATTTGTAGTTATGATGTGTAATAAAAGCCATATGTGCCCAAGTAGTCAGGTTTTTTCATATGTCAGAATAAACTTTGGTCTGATTTTGATACAATCTGTAAACCTTTACAAGAAATAAACCAATCCTCTCCTTTCTTCAGTTCCATTTTCACAATATAGTGTTAGCTTTGCCTGAGCTAATGACTGTAGCTGGAAGCAGCCCTTTATCACATTCATCTTTTTATGTGCATTTTTCTCCTCAATTTAAAATACAAGAACAAAACCAAACGTTTCAGGAAGCAGAGTCTGAGTAAAATACAGGCTAGAGGTACCCTACTCTTGCTTTCCTATGAAAGTAACATATTGAAGAAGGACACAACATGAGCACATCAAAATGAAACCAAAATGAAGGTTTTTATTTAAAAAATATAAAAAATAGCTTTGCATAGTCTGCCTCTTCTTATATTTCATGAATACATTGTTCAACCTTGTATTTGAAGCTTTCTGTTTCAAAAACCATAGAAACAAAAGAACTTCACATGTTTTATGACCATGTCTAAGTATATTAGTTCAAAGCTTATTTAATGTGTTATAATATTGAATCTATGTCAAAATATAATGGAAAGAAAATTATAGAAGTCTTGAAAATAATTTTTTTAAAGTTCAGAGCACTCTTCTAGGAAAAAAAACCCAACACATTAAAATGAAAAAAAAAAACCAACAAACCCAAAATCACCCAAATAATCAAAAACAATATGAAGCATTGGAACCTAAACTGGTAGAAGATGTAACCACAAAGGTCTAAGTTACAAATTTATTGTGCAAAAAAATTACTGTTTACATTGATACATTGACCAGATGAAAAAACATCAGCCAAAAAGGAGCCCTGAGTTTTAAGAGTAGTTCAGACACAACTGTGTCCACATTAGCAGTCTGTGTTCTCTCTCTTACACTCCAGCTGAGCCAAGGAATGAATATTCCTATTAAAACATGTATGTGTCTAGAATACAAGTAACACCACAGTGTGTAAGAGGTGTGGCTGTCTGCACTCTCAGACGTACTAAGGCAGACTAGTTACAAGTCAGAAGATGGAAAGCTTTGGGTAAAATACTACTCTCAGTTCAGAGCTGTAGGACAGAATAACTCTGCAGCTATTCTGAATGGTGCAGTGGGAGTAGAATTTGGCCTGGTGTTTTCAAAGGTTAGTTAAACAAAATATGACCTTTTTCAGGCTAGGGGAACAAAAGAGGTCAGCTCATTCTCCAGAGCTACAAAAGGTCTTTCAGGGATACCAAAGAAATAAAAATAAAAGCCATGATCACACTTCCTAGATGCACACATAGAAACAACACTTGTATGTTAAGATATTACCAGTGGAAAAACTCCTGGGAGCGTCCCAATTGATAAAGAGTCCCTCCAGTAACTCACCCACTGTGGGAAAGGTGTACATATTCAAACAGTCTATTTTATCCAAGGTGCCAGAGCAAGACAGTCGCAGAACTGAGATTTGGCCCAAAATCTCCTATTTTTCAGCATCTTGCAGTATTTTACACTGCTTCATAAGGCACTTGAAGAATTGCAAAGAGTCTGCTGAATCTGATTGTACTTCAATAACTCATTGGGCAGAGGAAGCCTAATGTAGCTTTCCCATTCCTTTGTGGGTAAGAACTTCCACAGGTTATTCTCCTGCTTGCAAGGACATTCTGGTACAAGTTGGTCATTGTGTAAAAACAAATCAGTTACACAAACTTCACTGTTTTAATTCTCTGCTGCAGGCTGGAATTGATACTCTAGTTTCTTTGAGGGAAGAAAAACTCTGCTCCAATGTCTTAAAGGAGCTGCAGTGAATCTGATCAAAAAGTGCCTTTGAATCAGATGTGAAACTTTTTCCTCTGCTGCTTCTTCACATGCACATCAAGAAACTGTAGCACTCACACAGTGATGGGATAAAGCACAGATTTTCACTGAGCTGCATCAGGTGATGCTTAGGGTAAGACTGCTAGCAGTCAAAAATGAACTTGAAGGAACTGGATCATGCAGAAAGAATATTCTTTCCAATGTCTCTCTTGCTTTGAAAGGAAAGTAAATTTCTTTTGAGGTTGCAGATTGTTCCCCTCTCTCATGCTTTACCACAGAGGTTGGAATTGTTATTTGTTCTCTACCTTCCTTGAGGAAATCCTGCTCTAGGAATGTAATATATTCCATTATACATTAATTTTTCAAACTTTAAACAACTTATAATAAGAATATATATTTTTTCATTATTTAAGGATGATGCCTGGTACTATCAGAGAAAAAAATATCTACTTGAAAGCAGAAAGGATACTATTTTAAAGATATTCAAAAGGAAATAAAAATTTACATATTTGAAAGAGACTGGTGCTACAAATCTCTCTTTGCTTATATGCAACAGGAATGAACATGCTACCATTCCCAAATATTAGTGAACTTGAAAGTATTCAGAGAAAATCTCAATTGTTCATGTTTTGATGATTTTAAATGAAAGATATCCTTCCCTGTTCTCTTTAGATCAACATTTGTCACAGTAACTAATGAGGAAGCAATTATAATGTAATTTATCAGAATAATCTGACAGGCAAAGAATTATGTTCTCAATCCTAAAGGACTACATAGTTCTAGTTTTCCAACAGACTGGGTACATGTGGGTGGCATAGCAGAGGGTATTTATCTTTAAGCAGGATAAAAACTTTTGCACTTTCTATTCTCAAGCAAAAATGGACAAAGGCACTGTCTAATTCTCTAAAATATGTTACATGAAGGCATTTCACCTTAATACAGATTAGTAAATCTTATTTTAACAATTTCATCATATAAAAGCTACTTCTTTTTACAGTGACTTTGAGATTTATAGTTCAGTTGCAGTAGTTAAGTAGTCACCCACTGTTTCTTTAGGACAGTGAGTAAACAATTTAGTCATTCAGTCATATTTACCAAGAGGAAAATAGCTGTCCTCAGAATAAATATAAACTCAAGAAGGTATTGAAGGATGGAAAAACAAAGAAACAAGAAGAAAAAAAAAAAGACATTATTTTAAAATCTGTGCTGGTATTCAGGGAGGTGTGATTGTTCACTCCAATAGCAGCTGGGGGAGGCCTGCATTTATCATTGACCATTTTGGTGTGGGGTATGTTTTGGTTATTTTTTTTTCAGAATAGAAGTTGACCACAGCTTTACCCAAGTTACAGTATCTTTATCTCTGATATATACAGCAGAGGACTCAGCCTGCATTACTCCTTTATACTTGTTTTCAGCACTTCCAGCAGGTACTGTTCTTAAAGGTGACCTTCTGAAGAAAGGATTGATATTGTACATCTGCTGTTTTAAGAATGTCTTTAAAATCTAGAACTTGCTGTTCCATTTGCATGTTTATATGATTTTGTTTACATTTTGTTTTAGTGGACTTTATGCTTTTGGTCTCCCAGCACTGAATAAAACCCCATCAGTTTCAAAGCTAGATCAGTCTTAAATAAAATACAAAAATATTTGTGTGTTTCTGGTTAATTTATGTGATTATAGGGAAAAAAACCCAAAAACCCTAAAAGCCAAGCAGCATGTTGTATTAGATTATAATATTGATAGGAAGAGAAGAAACAAATTATCGTGTACATTTCATGTCAATGAGTTGTCCAAGAAGAAAACAGTGTAATGTCTAAAAACAGCCAAGAGTTTATCCTGCCTGTAGGATGTGAAACACAAGCAGGTCTTTAAGTCAAGCATATCACAAATTCTTTATGGATTCAGAGATTCTGCCTTCAGAAATGTGTAGTCATTTGGTCCTTGAAAGATCAGGAGTATCCAACTCCACCCATCCACAGTTTTAGCAGATTTGAAACTACAAGGACTCTATTCTTCATTTTGTTATATGTTAAGGGAATTCTGAAAAGGAAGTATCTGCTTTTCTCCTTACATGTAATCTATGCTTTCTGTATTTTATTTATGATATAAAGAATGTCTTTCAGAAATACTATATTCTATATAGAAGTACCTTTTGAACTTGTCTCATTAATCTCATGCAATATAGGAAGCTGGACCAAAAGGAAAATAAAATAAATTACTTGACAGAAGGAAAAAAGACTAATAAAAAAGGACATGAATTGGAGATATTCAACATACCTTTTTACTCTAAGAGCTCACTCAATCTTGCATCATAAAGTCAGAAACAGAAATATGACTTACCATAATGGTTTGGTGCCAAGACTTCCCTTTGATTTTTGCACAGAAAATATTGATTAGTTTATTTGGGGTTTACAGGGATTTTGCAAAATAATCAGTTAATCAGCAAGAAATGACATAATGAAATTGGTTAGACCAACAAATACAATACTGTGACTAACAGTAAGTTCTGTTGTGTGAGTTTTAGCTATGTACCTGTTCCTGACTTTGCCTTTCCATGTTTCTGCAATACTGCAAATAATTAAAAAAAAATTGATTTTGCCATTAGCAGAAACATGTACATTATCAGATACACTTTATCCAGATTTCTCAAGAGCAATAGGACATTTAAGCAGGACAGAGTACCCAACCCAGAGGTGAGGGGCTGTGTGTCAAGGGAAGGGACTGATGACCAGGTCTCAGAGCAGATCAGGTCATCTCAGCTTGGTGAGTGCCCTTGGAGGTTTGCTACAGTTCTGTAGCTTTGTTAAACTCCCTCTGCAGTATATATTATTTCTATCTTCTCTTCTCTGGCTTCTGTACCATCCCTGCTTGCCCCCTTCCCTTGCTATCACCACCCACTCTTGTTTTCCTTCTGGCTACCTCTCTTCTCTTAATCAGGGAAAGAGAAGCTGTTCCTGCCAGCTTTGCTTTGCTATTGAGTAGTGGTAGGAGTTCAAAAAACAAGGTTACGCCTGCACCTGCTGCTTGTTCTTTGGTGCCCTGTTGCGTGAAACAATTTCTTTCAGAAGTTCCAACAATGTACTAATTAATAAAGGAAAAGACAGGGAGAAACAAGACAAAGACTGTGGGAGGAATGAGGTGACCAACAACTGAAAGATGTCAGAGGAAAGCAGGGGAAAGAAACAATTACAAAGTGGGAGCTGGGATAGAAACACAGAAAAAAGGAGAGGGACAAACAATAAAGGAGAGGAAAGTAAAAAAAAAGCAGAAATCAGAAGACGGGGAATTGGAATAAAGCGTTGCATAAAAAGAAATTATTTAAAGTGTCCTTTAGATTACAGTATGCAATTCTTACAGAGCAACTCTGAGGACAGTGAGTACCTTTGTCAGAGAGATCTGTACATGGTATCAGTTCTCCCCTAGTGCAGCAAGGAAATTCACTGGGGAGGGAGGGCATTTCTACATGGAACAACAGCACAACACTCCCCAATCTGGACTCTAAGCCTAACATCTTTATTTAGATATAATGAGAGTTAATTTGCTTTAAAATGCAATCAGTATGAGCCCGGCATTATTCTCACTGTTTCCAAAGAAAGGACAATTAACAGTAAATAGGAGTCCCACAATGTTGGGTCAGGGTAAACACCAAAACAGTCACAAGCAAACTCTGTGATGTTAAAGGCATGGACTTGGAAGTACATGGCTGATGGCAGGGCTGGCACATAACAAGGATACATCAGCAGTGGAGAAGAAGTGACTGCTCACTGATACTTCTTGAAACAAAAGAGAGGTCTGCCTTCTTCAGTGTGTGTGGTAGAACAAGCTGCACAAAATGAGGAGTCTCCTTGCAGCCTCTGAGGGCAGTCCAGTACTGCTGAATCCAGTGCTGAAGGCTTCGAGCACACCAGGAGCTGTGAACACAAGCTGAAGCATCATGGGCACCTCAACCTAGAAACTTACAACTTCGACATCATACCTGCCACAGCTCTTCATCTATTAAATGCTGCCACATGCTGAACACCTGGAAACTGCAGACTGTGGAACCGGCATTCGTTAGACAAGTAATGCACACCTAAGTGGAGATCAAGAGGCTTGGGACTTTGTCTCATCTCAAATCCATCAAGTGAGCTAACCAAGCCTGTCATGCCACACAGCCCAGGGACCTCAAACATTTGCTGGTCCCTGCAGCACCACTCCAAGGGCTTAAGTGTGATGTAGGTAAGCCCATCCCTTCAATGTCATTTCCAAGACTTCCAGCATGGTGCTGCTGTGCTGCACAGCATTAACCCTGACTATCCATCTGCTACTGTGAAACAGGTATCTGAAAACAAACTGGCTACCAAATTCATCTGTAGAGTGAGGTAGAACACGGAGACATAGCTTCACTGAAACCACTGGTTTTCTTTTGCTTTTGCCAGTATTAAATTTAGTCCATTTACTCAATTTCAGGACTGTTAGACAGAACTAACGAGCCATCAATCCTGCAAAATGCAATTTCTGTGTGAGACATGTAGGAAGAGTAACTAAGTAAAAACTCCATGAGTTAAACATACTAGTATGAAAGTGGATTATTACTCGGGCAAATTCTGTGTTACTCTGTAGAGTTCTGTTATTTAGGAAATGAAACCTGTTCCAAGTAACTCATGATAGAAATACCTAGAAATTTCTGGTGTGACAGCACAAAATGCTGCTTTCTCCTTTGCAGCAAAGCCAGTGTCATGGATTCTCTCACAACCACACTGTTTCTGCTCTGGTTTTACACAGAGCAGTAAGCATCATCACATCTTTGTATACACGCTACACCTGAGAAATACACCATGAGGACCTTTATGAGTAATGGAGAGTAAGAGGCAACGTAGCCTTTCAGAAAATAAACTGATCAGTATAATGAATCCAGGGGAGGGCCACAAAGGTGACTGGAGGCATCGAGCACCTCTCCATTGAAAATAGGTTGGGAGAGTTGGGGTTGTTCAGCCTGGAGAAGGCTCTGAGGAGACCTCACAGTAGCCTTCCAGTACCTAAGGGAGCCGACAAAAAGCTGGAGTGGAAGTTTTTACAGGGCCTGTAGTGATAGGAGAAGGGGAAACGGGCTTAAATTGAAACATGATAGGTTTAGATTAGATACTAGGAAGAAATTCTTTCCTGTGAGGGTGGTGAAGCACTGGAATGTGTTGCCCTGAGAAGTTGTGGATACTCTCTCTTTGGAAGTGCTCAAGGGCAGTTTGGATGGGTCTTTGAGTGATCTGGTCTAGTGGAAGTTTCCCTGCCCATAGCAGGAGAATTGGATGATCTTTAAGGTCCCTTTCGACTCAACCATTCTATGATTCTATGATATACTGAAACAAGTCAGGAAAAAAACCCTGCAAGTTTCAAAGAAAAAATTATAATGTGAAAAGGAGGCTACTGTAAATAAGATACATGAAGTACTAGGAAAGTAAAGGACAATGCAGAATTCCCTTCACACTCATGAAAGTGGACAAGGGGAGTGCTACAGATGTCATTTATCTGGACTTCTGTAAAGCCTGTAAAAGCCCACAACATCCTTTTCACTTAATTGGAGAGAGATGGAATTAAGGGTGGGCTGTAAGATGGATAAGAAAGTGGTTGGATGGTTGCATCCAGAGGGTAGAGGTCAACACCTCCTGATGGACATCAGTGGTAAGTGATATCCCTCAGGGTCCTATTGGGACCAGCAGTGTTTAATATCTTCATCAGTGACGTAGACAAAGGGATCCACTGCACTTCCAGTGAATTTGCCGATACACTAAGCTGAGAAGTGTGGTTGACACACCTGGAGGATGGGATTCCATCCAGAGGTACCTGGACAAGCATGAGAAGCAGGCATATGAGAATCTCCTGATGTTTAACAAGACCAGGTACAAGGTGCTGCACCTNCCCCTCTGCTCTGCTCTGGTGAGACCCCACCTGGGACACTGCATCCAACTCTGGGGTCCCCAACAAAAGAAGGACATGGACCTGCTGGAATGAGTCCAGAGAAGGGCCACTAAGTGGATTAGAGGGGTGGAGAACCTCTGCTAGGAGGAAATACTGAGAGAATTTGGGTTGTTCAGCCTGGAGAAGAGAAGGCTTCCAGGTGACCTGAATGTGGCTTTGCATACCTGAAGGAGGCCTACAAGAGAGATGAGGAGGGATTTTCTACAAGGACATGTATTAGACATTAGCAAGAAATTAGCAAGAAACACCCCCTCTTCCCTGGTCGGCTTCATGGATGCCCGAAAAAGGGTTAAAACCTTGTGGTCAAGAAGGCCAATGGTATTCTAGGCTGCATTGGGAAGGGAATGTTGAGGGAGGTGATCCTGCCCCTCTGCTCAGCCCTGGTGAGGCCACATCAGGAGTGCTGTGCCCAGCTCTGGGCTCCTCAGGGCAAGAGAGACATGGAGCTCCTGGAGCAGGTCCAGTGGAGGGCAACAATGATGAGTAAGGGATTGGAGTATCTCTCTTGTGAGGAAAGGTTGAGGGAGCTGGGCCTGTTCAGCATTGAGAAGAGATATCTGAGAGGGGACCTCATCAATATCTATCAGAATCTGCAGGGAGGATGTCAGAGGATGGAGTCAGGTTGTTCTCAGGGGTGCCAAGCAATAGGAAAAGGGACAACGGGCAGAAAATGATGCACAGGAAGTTCCACCGCAGCGTGAGGAAGAACTTCTTTACTGTGCAGGTGACCACACTCCAGAACAGACTGTCCAGAGAGGCTGTGGAGTCTCCCTCACCGGAGATATTCAGGAACCGCATGGACACAATCCTATGCCCTGTGCTCTAGGAAGACCCTGCTCGAGCAGGGGGTTGGACCCGATGACCGCCGTGGCCGCTCCCGGTTCTTCTGTGCCTCTGGGAGCGCCGAGCTCACGGACACCCCAAGGGCCACGGCCGCCCCCAGCCCGCCCCGGCCAGCGACGCTCAGGGGCAGGGCGAGGGCGGGGCCGGGGCCGGATGTTGTTGTTGTTGTTCCTGCCCCGCCCCTCGCCCCCTCCCCCCGCGGAGGGTGACGGGCGCTTCCCCGCCCGGAGCCGCCGCCGCCGCTTTAG